>JBBPNB010000663.1:0-13945 GCA_038090635.1 Rubroboletus satanas | reverse complement strand
TTTCCCAATCAGTAATTCATAGGTAGTATTCGCTATCTCTCGTATCTTATCACGGTCTTGGTTGCCTTTCTCCTCTTCACTCGTGTCTCCTATCCTCACCCCACAGCTCGGCCGCCTACCCCATAGCACCTCGGTTACTTATTCCCCTTTTGATCCTCAGTTTGGCTTATTACTCATGCCAGCTCCCTGTACTCATCTTGCCCCAGTCGTTACCTTACAGTCTGGCCCCCCTTGACCTTGCCTAGCCTTTGTCATCAACCTTTCATCATCATATGTCACTTAGTTGTTCCTGTGACATTGTTGTTATGTCATCGGTCTAGCCTGGCCTAGACTCGCTTAGTCATTAGGGCATAGGGTTAGTACAGTAGTATATAGTCAGTAGATAGCACTTGTACTTAGCTAGCTTTGGAATTCCATTTCTCTTCCCTTGATCACAGGCTTAGGCTTGTCCTTGGGTTGTGTGTGGTTTGGCTAGGGCTTTTCCTTGTCCCTTTCATCACTGAAATGGTCCAGCCCAAATTTTAGTGCTGCAAATTCAAGGATATAAGGTTTATATCATTCTTCCGCTGGCAGTATACATAGAAATTGTCAGTGTTACATGGTGCTATGTAAGGGGGGGATGTTGATGGGTGCTACCAGTGTTATGTAGGCTACATAGGCCAATGTAGACTTTGCTATTTTTCCTGATGACCAATCTCATGGCTGTTTGCAAGTGCCTTTGCTGCAGCAGTAAACACAGCAGTCTTGAAAGTGCCATTGTCAGCTGAATTACCAATTGCAAAGCCTTTTAAGACATCAAAAAGTGTTCCATCGTCTGTGAAGTTCCATTTGGTATTACAAGGAGCCTTCTTGTTCAGAGTACTGTCTTGTCTTGTCTTGTCACTCGAGGCCATAGGAGCTTGAGTAGGCTGGGATTTGTGGACCATTTGTAATGACAGTGGGAGTGGATGTAGCACAAAATGCAAAGTGAAGGAGAGTGTGACAGCTGGTTCGAAACGAAACGGGCTGCCGAACGCCCTCGTCCGTTTGCAAACGGTGGGAATCCAAAACGAAACGAAACGGACGCAAACGGACGCAAACGGAGGGCTGCCGAACGGGCCCTAAGTTAGTAAGTCTTTTCTTTCGGTCGTATCTGGTATTTTTCTTCTTCAAGTTTTATCTTACATGCACCCCAGCTAGATATTATAAATTATAGATTGAGCAAACAATCTCCGGGAAAGGGCAGGCATTCCTTTTATAGACAAAGGCAATTGTCAGCAATTTAAGCAGAACACACCTTATCGTGTAGTCATATTGTCTTCACCGACGCCATAGTGGGAAGCTCTCGAGCAGTGCCCTCCTGTACCCAAAGCAATCTCAGAGTTCTCTTTGGATCTCTCATCCGCTTTCTACCATATTTTTTTCCCAATAGCGGCGTGGACAACGCTGTGTAGCGCTCTATCCCTCACCTCAACATTCAAAATGTCATCTCAATTAACCACAAGACGAATCGTTATCAATGGTGTGTACTTTGTACTCTCGAGGAGAGCAGGCGCTTTCTAGTTCGAAATGTCTGGTCGCTAACGCCTTCGTTGTTATAGTCGCACTACTTATAGTGTCGCAGGTCTGTTGATAGTAGACATATGGTCCTAGTTACCACGACTGATTTACTTTGCAACGTTTGGCGTATCTCATGAAGGTCGCTGCCCATTATGCTTACCGTGTGTGTATTGTTCATCCCCGCTTGCCGGTTTTCTTGCATTTTCGTTGACGTTTTCTGAATGTTATTTCTCATTCTCTTCGACGGTTCGTTTATAGTGGTTCATCGGCCAGCATCAAGTGGATAAGAAAACAGAGAAACATCGCGCGCAAATATTGGCGAAGTTGGGGAAGAAAGGACTGAAACTTGATGAATACGAACGTGCGCAGATTCCCATCAATTTCTACCATACACGTACTGAATCAATCCTTATAGTGTCCATATCAAAAGAAGTCGTATGCCCTGATGATATCCACGTACGCTTTAAAGGTAGGCAGTTATCTGCGTCTTCATCATCGCCTGCTCGTTGTGATTGCGTCGACTAACTTGGGTGGTACAGATATCGGCGGCCTCGATTCCATCATTGCTTCTCTTCGTGAATCCGTCATATATCCATTGATGTACCCACACCTCTTCACGGCCTCTTCGTCACTCCTCAGTGCACCAAAGGGGGTCCTTCTTTACGGTCCTCCTGGATGCGGTAAAACTATGCTTGCACGTGCCCTTGCCAAGGAATCGGGAGCTACGTTTATCAACATTCCCGCATCAGTACTCACCAACAAGTGGTTCGGGGAATCAAACAAGCTCGTCGCAGGGTTGTTCGGTCTCGCTAGGAAGATGCAGCCAACGATCATCTTTGTGGATGAAATAGATACCTTTTTGAGAGAGCGGAGAACGGATGATCATGAAGTGATGAGCATGATAAAGGCTGAATTTATGACGTACGCCGCTATTTTTCAGTTCGTTTCTGGGATAGGGCATTCTCTAAGGCATGGATGACGCAGCTCGTGGGATGGATTGACGTCGGGAGATGATCGAATCATGGTCCTCGGGGCGACGAACCGACCCATGGACATCGATCCTGCTATTTTGCGTCGCATGCCGAAACGATTTGCTGTTGGTCTGCCAAACGCAGAACAACGATTCAAGATACTATCCTTGGTATACTCTTTGATCGAAACTTTTCCCTGCTGTCGAGATTAACCTTTGAAACTTATAGATGCTAAATGACACCAAGCTTGACCCTTCATTAACCCTTGAAGTGCTCGCAGTCAAAACGACCAGCTTCTCGGGTTCTGACCTGCGCGAACTCTGTCGGAGTGCTGCCATGGTACCTGTGCGTGAATGCATGCGAGAGATGGCGCATGACGAGGAAGCGATCAAGAGAGTTGGGGAGGAGGTGCGTCCAGTTGTCTGCTATTCTGCGTCGCTCATCTTCGCTCGTCTAATCGTGTGCTCTCGATTTAGGGATTCACCATGCGTCCATTGACGTTGGACGATTTCTGTGACGCTGAAGGTTCGACGCTGACGCTGACGGACCCCGACCCAGAGGATGAACCGCTCCCACTCGACGGAGATGTCAGTACATTGACTGAGAAGCGACTAGTCGAGGTCAAGGAGGATGCAACTGACAGTATAGACAGTGGCGTTGCGCACGACATGTCAAACGAAGACAGCGTGGATCTTGAGAGTCGGTGATCCATGCTTTGCATGCCCAGCCCTGGTTAAGGATATTTGACCAGAACGCAACCATACACTTACCGTACACTCTCAGCTTAATAGATTTGCTTGAACACCGCTCTGGAACACTTGGTGATGTGGTATTGGTATGACTGGGACCCGCCCACCTCCCGATCAGACAATTCGATATACAAGTGGCAGGGAATGAGACATGCAACATGCGACAAGCTATCGAAGAAGCGACACTCGAAAAACGTCCCTGCACTGATTTTTGTCTTGAGATACACCCCGCGCGGATGTACGAAGTAATTAAGAGAAGCAAAAAGTTCTGGATGCACAGGGGATTGAACCCTGGACCTCATACACGTTCGCTTACAGGTTGCCTGCAAGCGGTTGCAAAGCATGCGCGCTACCACTGCGCTATGCACCCTTTATGTCTCGTGAGGAATCCTGCCTTTGAACATTACAAGTTAAGCTGTGAGATATTCTCCACAGAAGATAGTTTTCTAGAAAACACTTGCGTGCCATGGCCTTCGTCGACAATTACACTCCTGAGCCGGAGATCCTCGTGGGCGAGTTGTACGGCCCAGAACCATACGATATCAACTTTGTCCTCCCGATTCCCCTATCACTGTCCACGAGTAAACTCCACCTTGTTCCATTCATCCCTCGGGTCCATGCCCCCACCTGCCTTGATGGAATCCGTGGACACGAATCCATGTTCAAACACATGCCCATCACTCTAGAGCACCCATCCGACTTTCTCCGATTCGTCGAAAGCTGTCGGCGGGATGAAACTGCCGTCCTGTTCGCGGCGATCGATAGAACGCGTCCTGATCCCAATCACCCCGAGTGGGAGGGCTCGTTAGCGGGCGGTTCGGGCTTTCGGAAACCGACAAGACGATGCTCGTGACAGAGATTAGTCCCGCAATCGTCCTTCCTGCCTTCCAGCGAACCCACGTTGGTTCTCATGCCGTGGGGTTACTGCTGAAGTATGTCCTTGTACTCCCACCCTCCGGGGTTGGCTTCAGAAAAGTGAATTGGACTGTCTCTCCGCTCAACGTGGCCTCTATTAACCTCGCCAAGCGGATGGGATTCAAGTTAGAGGGCGTGTTCAGATGGAAATACGTACTACCAGCAGTTGATGGATACCATAAGTTGGGAAAGGAGGCGAGAGCGGGTGATGCAGGAGGTGGTTTGCTTGGTAGAGACAGCAACAAGTTGGGGTTGTGCTGGGATGAGCGGGAGGAAAGTGGAAGAGAACTTGTAGAACGTGTCACGGTCATCGCAAGGGAAGCATAGACATAGACAACCAAAGGATGCTTGACATTCAACTCAAATACTTTGTACATGATCCAAGTTGGAGGTATGACTTGAAGCTAATCATCCTGATTCTGTTGTTGCGTTAATTTTACGGACTCGGAGGTAGTAAACATGTTCAAAACTCTACCACCATGCAGACGCTGAGATGGCACATGTCCCACTCTGCCCGACGGACCGATGGTCACAGAAACGACTCGTGGCACACCTGGCCTGCGTAGGTCACGGCTAGGATGGGTAGTGCCAAATTTGTGAAAAGCAGAACGTTAGGAGATGGCGGAAACATCAGGAATATGTCACATGACTGTCATCAACTGTCAGCACTTTGCCCGACTTTCATAGTTGTCAAAATTGACCAATCCCAAACAACAAGTGCCAATGACTCATTGACTGCCTCAATAGTCTACTAAACCATAAGCAGATCACCTCTCCGAGTCATGCTGAACCTGGTCCTTAGTTGTGCAGTCCATGTGCAGACGTCACAGATGGTGACAGTAACGTGACATATTCCTGATGGCCAACAACAGCAAAGGCAACAACTATGGCCAATAACGTGGAACTGAAGGGCTATCATCCTCCTCTTTTAAACTCTGCCTAGTCAGACTAGCAGCCTTTAGCCCGAGAACCTGCTTGGTCGTCCGAGATGATGCATTGGCGTTGCGGTCCCCCTCCATGTCGGTACAACCTTTACGGGTGGCGCAAGTCAGACATCTGCATCAGCTCTCCCGGTTAATTCTTGCTGCGTTGAAGTTCAGTACTTGCCCGCCAGCTGCTCGGATCGTCGGTACTATGCACACCTTCACTCGACAGGTCCTTCCTTTCCTTCTTACACATCTGGTCAGCTGTACCCATGAGTCCGAAATCGCGAGTCCCTTGAAGGTGTCACGAGATACCGATGGGCCTTTTTACTGGTAATTGAACTCCAAGCTTCCTCCGAAATGCAGGGAGGGCGTTACTTAACTTGTTAAAGCTTTCCCTGCGAAGCACTACGTATTTCTGGTGGGTCGTGGGTTTCCGGCCTATAAGTACTTGAGAAAAACTTTTCGCAGGCACTCGCATAATGTGAAGACGCGCGCAAACCTCGCCGGCTGCAGTTCCCGGGGAGCCTTACACGCCATGATTCATACTCCTCGACGTCGCATACCGAAGGAGTGACCACTTCACGTGGACAAAGATTATTCATGGCTTTTTGGCGCTTGAAGACGAAGGGGTTTCCAGTGTGTGTCCCATCGTCGTAACTCATTGTTCTTCTTCCGGACAAGATGGGGTGGTCCAAGGACCAAGGGCACCCCGGTCAATCTGAAGATGAGGCGAAGAACATCCGGTGAGGGTGATCAGTGAGATTTTGCCGATCGACCGATCACATTATTAGCATCAATCCAAAAATTGCGCGCGTGCTACGCTTAGCAAGGACCAATAGTTCTTTGGTGAGTGTACCACGATCTGGCACCCTCGGGGAAGCTTCGGATAATTACCTCGTGAGTTCATGTCATTGCTCGGAGATGTACTGCATGGTGCATCCCATGTACTGAATTAGTTTTCCCGGGGCACTCGTTGAAGCGTATATAATGTGCAGCGTCCAGCAACTAATTTTCGACGTGCCTATCGGAAAGCAAAGTCATGAAGGCTGTCTACGCTCTCGGATTTGTTGGGTTTACTGCTTTGTCTGTTAGCGGACAAGCTGCTCTCTATGCGCAATGTAAGCAACTCGTTGGCTACTCCTACTTCAGGTCGAGCTGACTCTTTTCAAAAGGTGGCGGCGAAGTAAGTCATCCGATTTGGTGCTCACGATCTGTAATGAGTCCCTTTGCAGGGCTGGACCGGAGCCACTACTTGCGCCAGCGGCGCAGTTTGCACCTACGGGAATGATTGTAAGTCAACACTGCTCTGCCGGCCATGTGACCTAGCCTCTAATTCATGTGTCCCAAATCGTCCGGAACAATATATTATCCAGACTATTGGCAGTGTCTCCCGGCTAGTACAACCACGACTACTATCAGTGCCAGTGCAACTCCGACGAGCACCTGTGGTGCGACCCCTTCTGCATCCGCGGGCAAATTGCAATACGCTGGCGTGAACATCGCTGGGTTTGGTGAGCATACCCTACTTTACATACGATTGCCGGATATTCATCATATGCCTAGACTTCGGGATGGACACCAGCGGTGATGGTAAGGTTTATCCCCGTCACCACGATCATCGGGCTGAAAGATATATTTGGTCAGACACTGCAAGCTCTGCATACCCTCCGTTGACGCAGTACTACGGTGCTGATGGCGCGGGTCAGATGAGCCACTTTGTGAATGACGACAAATATAACATCTTCCGTCTTCCCGTCGGGTGGCAATTTTTGACCAACAACGTCGCCACCGGTACCCTCAACCAGACCTACTTTACGGAATACAATGCTTTGGTCCAGGCATGCTTGGCTACCGGAGCCAGTTGCATCATCGATATTCACAACTATGCCAGGTGGAACGGTGAAGTTTGTATCCACCGTTTCGTTCGGGAGATCGTTGTTTGATGTGACGTTACTTCAGATCATTGGCCAAGGTGGTCCCTCTAACGAAGTCTTTGCTTCTCTTTGGAGTTCGTTGGCGAGCTACTACGCCAATGAGAGCAAGATCGTCTTCGGAGTGTGAGTGGCCGGCTTCGCACTGCGGAGCTTATCTGACTGGTATCCAGAATGAATGAACCCCACGACCTTCCTAGCGTGAGCATACCAGGGCCTCTAGTGTTCCGTTGGGAATAAAACTTGATAATCTTTCTCTTCCGATAGATCACAATATGGGCAGAAACAGTTCAGGTAATGTGATCCCTCATTTATCGCCCGTACAAAGTGTGCTGATTCAGATCCAAGGCTGCCGTTACCGCCATTCGAGAGGCCGGAGCCACGACGCAACTGATCCTCCTTCCCGGTGACAACTACACCTCCGCCCAAACCTTTGTTTCTGGCGGTTCCGCAGCTGCGCTCGCCACCGTTACCAACCCAGACGGAAGTTACACCAACCTGATCTTCGATGTGCACAAGTACCTCGACTCTGACAACTCGTGAGTGCGAGATGCGCACGCCGCGATGCGAAATGATGCGCTGATTTTTGTTGGACGCCTCTCGATAGCGGAACGAGTGACATCTGCGTCACTAACAACATTGCGGACGCATGGGAACCACTTTCACAATGGCTGCGCTGTAACGGACGCCAGGCGCTCAACACCGAGACTGGTGGAGGTAACACCGCCTCGTGTGAGGAATATATGTGCCAACAAATCCAGTACCAGGCTGAGAACTCGGACGGTGCGTGTCTGTCTTGCACTGTCGTGTCGCATCGATTACTTAACACTCTTTCGATCCGTCTGTAGTCATCCTTGGATATGTTGGCTGGGCAGCTGGTAACTTTGCGGCGACGTATGTCCTTAGCGAGACACCCACCGAGAGCGGTACGACTTGGACCGACCAGCCGCTCGTCACGACGTGCATGGCACCTTCTGTCAATGGCTATGTTGCCTGAAATAAATCCGATGCAAAGATGAGAGATGTCGGGTGGAGAGCGTGGCCATGGAGATGGTCCAAGGAGTCGCTCGTACGATTATGGAATGCATTCTAGACGTTTGTAGGTTAGGTCGATCGGTACATTGTCGATTGTCCTAGCTGAGAGTGACAGAGACACGCAACGTGATGAAGTGCTGTTGGAGAATTTGCAACTCCATGGGGTTAGTTTCACTGGTACGCGACGAGATGACTCACGCAGACGAGGATCGACCGAGTTGAATGCAGGCTATGGATTGAACACGACCATGCTATGATGGAATTTGCGATTGTCGCACCCGACGCATTGTTACTGCAGCCTAGGAATCGACTTTTAGGTCTGCTAAGGCCTCGCACGGCCGGCGAAATGAACCTGCTAAGCAGCGGTGTGACTGTGCAACAACCTAGTACCTAATTCAAGTATGTGACGAAGATTGAAGGTGCTCCACGAGGTTCCGTAACATCGCTCTACCTACCGAGTCCCATTGGTTTCCCCCGGATTTTGAAGCGGAATTTGCTGGATGACTGCCCCTTTGCGTGTCCCAAGCAACGACAACCCGTCGTCGAGGGTTCATTCAACGGTCCGACGTCTGTGATGCACAATGGACAAGACCTAGTGACAAATAACAGCACCTAGCACCCCATCGAAGCCTTGTCGTCACTTGAACGGATTTTCCAACGTCACATCGCAATCTCCTGTCGCCATGAACCCCAACATGCATTCAGCAAAAAAGTGGGAGGCGTATATTCACCACAAATGACGGACCATCGACAAAGGGTACGTCTGCAAAAATCTCTGCTTACGGCTGGGGTTGGGTCTTATCCCGTGCGTGCCGTGTCAGATGCTGAGTGGGGCGGGAAAGAGCAGGACTGAGGACTCGGAGCGTGAAAGGTTGCTCCATGCGGAACCGATATCCGAGTCGGGCATACATATTGGGAGTCGCACGCAAGGAACGGGGTGATGTGGGGTGTTTGAGGCGGGTGGAGAGTAATGAGGAGGGGGGCTTTTGATGTTGGATTCGGTAGTTCTCGTGGGTGGTGGTTGGAGTGCCGCTCAGGCTGTGGCGCAGCGACGAGCGCATAGTCTTCGGACGAGGTAAGCGGCCCGCACCCGCTCGTCTTTGCGTCCCTCCCCCTATACTCCTCCTCGTCGCACCCGCCCACCACTCCCTTTCCTCAACGTACCATTTCGGCGCCTCGCCCTTTCCCCCTCCCGGGCCCCTGGCGCGATAGCGCGTCCCGTCTGCAGCAGGTTTCTCATGCGAGGGGTCCCACCCGCCCTCGCAGCTCACGTCTTGCCTCACAAGGTTCCGCTTCCGTCCACGGCCGGAAAGCGAAAGCGTTACGCGCTTCCGCCCATCCCCTTCGTCTCGCCCTTTCCCCCTCCCGGGGCCCCTGGCGCGATAGCGCGTCCCGTCTGCAGCGGGCTTCTCATGTGAGACGGTCCCACCCGCCCTCGCAGCTCACGCCTTGCCTTGCAGAATTCCGCTTCCGTCCGGGGCCGGAAAGCGCGTAGCACGTTCCGTCTGCAGCAGGCTTCTCATGCGAGACGGTCCCACCCGCCCTCGCAGCTCACGCTTTTCCTTGCAGTTCAAGGCCGACAGTGTTCTCTTTTTGATCCGGTGTATCAGCATAATCACCCGTACTAAAATACACAGCAGGCCGGGGTTGAGCGGATCTGAGACTGGTCCCCAGTGGTCGGTCTCGCTCATGTTATAAATCCTTAGCATAGTGGATAGTAGGCCAGTCAAACATAATCACCACCCAACGGTTACTGATCATGTTACAGACGAGCGCATCCTTCTTCATTATATTGGCCGTCTTGGGTCATGCAATAGCTAGCCCTGTGCAGCCGCGTGCAGCGCCGACGGTCACCCTCGATAGTGCGACCGTGACTGGCTTCGCCTTGGGATCTACCAACCAGTTCCTGGGCATCCCGTACGCCCAGCCCCCGTACGTCGATTGATCCAAACCCACCCAATGCCTTTTACTTCCTATTCATCTAACTGACCCAAACACAGGACGGGAACCCTCCGTTTCCAGCTACCCCAGACGTTGCCGCCATACAACACCAGTGTCTCCGCGACGGCGTATGGTCCTTCGTGTCCTCAACAGGCAAATACTCCCCCGTGGCAGCTCTTGTTCTGTCTCCTTTCTGAGACGCTCAATAATTCGACCAACGGCCCCGCCGTCACTTCTTCGGCAGAGGACTGTGCGTACGAGACCTCGTCATATCTACAACGTCCTCGCGTCCAATGCTGAAGAAAGATTGGTGACATAGGTCTGACATTGAACGTGGTCACCCCCGCCAGCACGACCCCAACGTCCAACCTGCCTGTAGTCGTCGTGAGTCACTTGTGCCCATCATCTATCATCACCACCGCTAAGAAACAATCTCTCGCAAAGTGGATCTATGGAGGTGGATTCGAGACTGGTGATACGGCATCGTGTGTCTCAGTGTTCCTTATCACGCGGATGATGCCCTTGATACACGGCGATGCAAACGTAGTTCCAACGGCAGCGCCATCGTGGACAAAGCGATCTCGCTCAATCTCCCTGCCATATACGTCAGCATCAATTATCGGTGAGTGCTCGTGTATCCATGGACACCGCAAAGATCAGTGTTTGATCATGATAAATTGTGGTCCCAAGCACGAACGGTGAGCGTCCATACGTGGAAATGCATCGACCGTTTGTGTTTACCGATTGCCGTGTTTAGCGTTTGGGTTCTTAGCAAGTCAAGAAGTCAAGGATGCTGGCGTTGGCAATCTGGGTCTCCAAGACCGTACGTCTTTCCCTCTCCCACACATTGCTGCGCGTCCTCTTATAAATTGCGGATTATTAAAAATCCAGAACGCCTGGCTCTCCGATGGGTACAAAAATACATCTCCGCGTTTGGGGGAGATCCTACGAAAGTCACCATGTAAAGACATCCTCTCGGATTGTGCTTTCCCTATAATACTGACAAAGCTACCACCATGACGTTTAGCTGGGGCGAGAGTGCAGGTGCTATTTCTGTCGCCTTGCACATGGTGACCAACGGAGGAAATCCCGAGGGTCTTTTCCGGGGTGCGTTCATGCAAAGTGGGTCGCCCATTCCCGTGGGTGACATTACCCATGGACAGCCGTACTATGATGCACTCGTTGCGGAGACGGGGTGTTCTAATACGACGGATACGTTGCAGTGTTTGCGCGGGGTACCGTACGAGGCATTGTTGAGCGCTGTGAATCAGTCCCCCGGGATATTCGCATATCAGGTCCGTTTCTCTGGCAGAGGAGAGACTCGGACGAATAGCGAGAGCGACTCATGTGTCCTGTATTTGGCGACGTATGGTTTAACAGTCGCTCGTCTTGGCGTGGACGCCTCGCGTGGATGGCGTGTTCTTGACTGCGGACCCGCAATGTTTGGTTCAGCAGGGATCTGTTGCGGAGGTGCCATTCGTCAACGGTATGTCGGAGTTCGCGTGGTCTCCTTGCCTCGTCTGATGACTTACGGATGTACGGTTCATAGGCGATTGTGATGATGAAGGGACGCTATTCTCGTTCTCAACCCTCAACATCACGTAAGCACTGAAAGGAATCCACATTCAACCAATTTAACGCACTCTTTCCCTTAGGACGGACGCGCAATTCGAAGAATACCTCCAGACATATTGGTTGCCAAATGCATCGACCACCACATTTGATCGATTGATGACATATTACCCCTCGGACCCTACCCAAGGATCACCGTTCGATACGGGCTCCCTGAATGAGCTCACGCCACAGTTCAAGAGACTAGCTGCGTTCCAGGGGGATGCCACATTCCAAGCGCCGCGACGGTTCTTCTTGCAGAATCAATCCAGGAAGCAAAGTATATGGACGTACGGTACGTTATCGATAGCTGAATAAGTCACGAGGTGGACCCATTCTTCCCCGTAATTCTTTTTCCTTGGGAAGTATATAACCGGTTAAAGGATGTGCCTTACCTTGGTTCGATGCGTCAGAGCTATCTGTTTTCTCGCTCGTGTGTTGACTTGCATTTCAGTTCCACTCTTCCGACTTGCTCAACGTCTACGGCGGCCTCGACATGGCCTCTTACCTCGTCCGTTTCGTCGCGAATCTCGACCCCAATGTTGGACAGAGCGACGATCTGTATTGGCCCCAATATGATGTGACCAATAAGACAATGCTGGAATTCTTCAATGGATCGGTGACGCAGGGGTTGACGACAGATACGTATCGTGCCGAAGCCATGGCATATTTGACGAAGGTGATGTTGGCGAACTCATTTTGACGGGAAGGAAGGAAAGTACCGATGGAGTATATCATAGAGCTCGTTCAGGTTACTCCGTCTCCAGCCCGTTAGTGATAATTCGAGTCTGACCTGTGAATACAAATGTTTGCTTTCTCAGCAGTGCTCTCCACTTCCTGGCTGGAGCCTTGAGGCCGAGCCTTGCACATCACTAGCACTGGTCAGGTGGGCAAGTGAATATGCACTGTGTCACCCATTGAAAGATATACATGTAGCTAGAATCTATTAAGTCAGTGGTGGGAATCAAAGATGATTGTTGTTGTAAAACCTGCTTCGAAAGCTCCTATCATCGTTGAACGTTGAATAACATGCTTCCTCAGCCACTTGATGAGTCCTTGTACTTAGTCTGGTGACCAGCCGTCTATGAGGCTGCCGTCGATCCCGATGAGGCAGTCCGTCGATAGACGTGGTAAAAGTCGTTCGGATTTAGGGGGCTGCGCGGATTCCCACGTTTTTTGATTTTTGACCAATCAAAAAACGCGAGATTATCGAATTTGAAATCGAAGAGGAAATAATTCCTTGGATTATAATGGTGGTCGCTCTTCGACTCGGACCTCCATGAACGCGCATCAATCGACTGCCTCCGTAACACAGACTATACTTGGTTACTCACTGGGCGAACGTGCGCTGGAAGATATCGGTACTTGGCTCCCGACCGAATCCATCGCAACGCTATCCGAACCTATTGATACCATAGATGCTCTCCGAGCGTCTTTAATCGTTCACCACCTCAGCTCGCACACAATCGTTCCACGTACTCTTCAACTTGAAGCTTCACTCGCTATCCTGCATGGCACAGATTCCATAGTCACTGCCGGCACAGGCAGTGGAAAGACCCTGTGCCAACTAATCCCTTTGCTACTCCGACCGGACACTCTTTCAGTCACAATCTCGCCTTTAAAACGGCCTCAAGTCACTCAGTTATGACATCTAACAGTACATCAACATTATGAACGTCGTGATCGTGGTCAAATCGTTAGGTACTCGAGTGCGAAAGATACCACGCAGACATTTTCCTCGACGTGCCCGACTCATACGACAAGATGATACCTTCGCGAAAAATCCGGCACCTGCACATTGATGAAGCCCACAACATCTATACTGCCAGGCTTCCGCATCATGGCGAGGAGGCATTCCGTCCAGCGTATGGCCGACTGGGGAATCGTTTCGCCAACAGTCGAGGTGATATCGATATCCCAGGTCGCCAGGAATTTGGATGTGATGGAAGGAACCTTCAATCGTAAGCTTTCCTTCGCAGAAGCTTACACCCTATCACGGTACATGGCGAAGTCCTGTTCCGATGGATCCAAAACCTGGACCAGAGCCATTAGAAGGGATAGCTGACTTTGTTGCAGGATGTCTATCGCTCGCTGAACGTGTTCATTCGGAGACAAGCGACTCGGAAGGGATGAAGTGTTGCAGTTACACGTCGAATTGAAACTAGGCCCAGGGAATTGTGATGGCAAGCGGTTCAAATGTTCATGGTAGAGGGAGGTTCGTTGATCGATAAAGGAGCAGTGTATACTACGAGCGAGATAAGGTACTTATCCTGCCTCACGTGGCCTCTACGGGCCTTGTCCAAGTCCAAACTAGGGTTAGCGCGTGG
>JBBPNB010000662.1:0-13949 GCA_038090635.1 Rubroboletus satanas | reverse complement strand
AGAAGCAGGAAGACTGGGCTGAATGGATCAAACTCACCCAGTTCCACCACAATTCCTCCCTCACTTTGGCCACCAGTACCACCCCCTTCATGGTCACCTGCAAGTACTCACCTCAGCTCACTTTTGAGTGATCCTAAGATACTCTCATAGGAGAGTTCTCACAAGGCAGTTGCACTGGCCTTGGAGGAATCCTGTCAGTGCATGATCACACAGGTGGACCACCTTTGATCCAAAGCACCCACATACCAGATTAGCCAGAAGGTTTGGCTGTCCACCGATTGGCTCTCTTTGCCATACTGCAAAGAAGCTCTTCCAGAAGTGGATTGGACCTTACATCATCCAGAAGGTCCTCCCAAATGTGGTTCAGCTTGAGTTGCCGAGATTGGTCAAGATCCACCCCATCGTCAATATCTCTTGAGTCAAGCCCCATATACAGTGGCTCAAAAAACTGTCTGCATGTTTGGTTATTTTTCACTAAATGTGACAATCCCTAATAACCTCTAATCCTAGCCCTAAACTATAAGTGTATGAAATGAGGTACCTACTCATGGCTTCCTATGGATATAAGGTTCAAAGGATTTGAACAAAGGTTAATGAAATGGCAGCCATTTCAAAACAATAACTCATGTGGACAGTTTGTTGACTTTAAGTTTTAATTACATATATTGGTCCCTATCATGCTGTAATATGATTATATATATTTGGTAATGGTTCTATTATGTTACCTTTATGTAACTGAGACTCAGACAACCTATGTATATAAACTCCACCATTCCATGATTATTTTCCCACCATTACCATAAAACCCATTTCTACCTCTCAGAGAAACAATATTCTCTCTCTCTCCTCCCTTGGTGTTTCCTCTAGGGAAATTGCTTCTCAGACTGGTCTAGGGAAGTCTACACTATGCCAGGTTCTTCAAAAACTCCAGCCAGAGAAGACTAGGCTTCATGATGGTCGTCCTTCAAAGCTTACCCCTACCAACAAGAGGGCTATTGTTCAGAAAATCATTACTGGCAAGGCCAAGAATGCTGTTCATGCCACTCAATACATCAATTCCATCATTGATTCTTCTGTCTGCTCACAGACTGTGAGAAATACCCTCAAGGAAACCTCCTTAAAGGCTATAGTAAAGAAGAAGAAGCTCCTGCTTTCCAGTGGTCACAAGAAGAGGAGGTTAGCATTTGCTCTCAAGTACCAGCATTGGACTGTGGAGGACTGGAAGAGAGTTATATGGTCAGATGAGACCAAGATCAATAGGATTGGGTCAGATGGGCAGGAGTATGTGTGGAAAAAGAAGGGAGAAGGACTAATTGCTAGAGAGATCAAAGATACAGTCAAGTTTGGAGAGGGTTCACTGATGGTATGGGACTGCATAGGGTGAAATAAAGTGGGGGTTTTGAGTGAAGTGGAGGGAAGAATGGATGCTGAACAGTATGTGGCTATTCTAAAGCAGGGATTGCTGCAAAGCATGAAGGAATCTGGAATCTTAGAGGCTGACATTATCTTTCAACAAGATAATGATCTCAAGTATACCTCTAGGAAAGCCCAAAGGTGGTTTGGAGAGCAGGAAATCAAGCTTTTGGACTGGCCTGCATAGTCTCCTGATCTTAATCCTATTGAACATACTTGGAATCACCTCAAGAGATGCCTCTCAGGTTATGAGAGTGCTCCTACAGGAGTTCATCAGCTGTGGGAAAGAGTAGTGAAGGAGTGGGGAAAGATTGATGAGGAACAGTGTCAGAAATGGATAGAAAGCATGCCTAGAAGGATTGAAGCAGTTATCAAGGCCAAAGGAGCTCATACCAAGTACTAGATTTCCAGATTTATAGAAAGTCAAAAAACTGTCCATGTTACGATGCTACCGCTCTCAAGGCGTGAGCCAAGATAGATAACTGTCAAAGAACCAGTAGCGAGCAATCAAAGAGATGCTCGAAGACTCAAGGAGACAAATACACCAAGAAAGCAGGTATATTGCGTAGAATTAGCTGGGGAGCTAAGTTCTATGCTGAGGGGTTTATATACAGGAGAGATTGTGCTACGAGAGGAGAGGATTCCAAAAAGGGGAACGGCCTCATGGTATCCTGCAGGCACGGTAATGAGGAGGCCTCATGGCGAGGCTATGCATAGCGGAGATGAAGGAAGGCAGTGTTGGTCCTAAGAATAGGAAAGAAGTAGAACCGACCGTTTGGTAAGAACAAGGTTAGGTTTTACACAGGAAAATGTTGAGGAGATCTAAAGAGATCAACCAGGAAAGGAAAAGGTGGTCCATAGGAGCGGAATGCTCATCCACAATGTTGGGAAAGAGAATGAAACGAAACGGTAACCACGAAGTGTAGGATAAGGGTTTAGGGAACAGAGTCAGACCATTGGTTTGTAACAGTCCACATGAGTCCTTGTTTTGAAATGGCTGTCATTTCATTGGGTCTTATTCAAATTCCTTGAACCTTATATTCATAGGAAGCCATGAGTAAGTCCTTCATTTCATACGCTTATAGTTTCAGGCTAGGATTAGAGGTTATTAGGAATTGTCACATTTAGTGAAAAATAATCAAACATATGGACAGTTTTTCGAGCCACTGTACGTCACATCACATCACCATGTTCCACATTGGACAAGCAGCACCATCACAACCTACTATGGCACCACTGCTGCTACCATCCAGTAGCGGAACAAGCACAGTGTCTGTGTTCTCCACACAGACTGTTATGCCCACTATGAACCATACAACCTCTACAGCGTATGGTTCTACCCCTAAGATAGAAAAGTTAAAGGATGGTAATTGGCTTGCGTGGAAGACTCGCATGGAAGCCATCCTACATTAGCAAACCAACCCTCATCCTGACAGAGCTGTACAGGACTTACAGAATTCTTACAGAGAGGTACCTAGTAATGCAGATCTTCACAGACCTGTATCAATTCCACAGAATTCCACAGATGTCAGGATGAGGGTTGGTTTGCTGATGTAGAAAGAAAAGAAGTATCAGAGGTCATGCTCGGCACGGAACTCTGACCGCAAGACCCTAATGCTGCGGCAATTTGGAAGATAAAGAATGCTGTTGGCAAGGAGCTTATTGCTACTGTGGTAAAGGATGAACAAATGGTTCATATCTCACAATGCAAGACTGCCGCTGAGATGTGGGAAGTCCTCCATATCATCCATGAATCTTGTGGACAACAATCTATTCTATTCATCAAATGTGCGCTATACGCTACCCAAGCCAAGAAGGATACGAATATCCTCTCGCATCTGAATGATATGAAGGGATTACATGACCGCTTATTCTTATTGGGTCATGTGGTCAACGATGAAGAATTTAAAGCCTTGCTCATTGTGTTACTGTCACACAGCTGGGAAGGATTCACCACTTTGTATCTAGAATATACAGGAGGTATGCAAGGAAATCAACAGGTCCAAACTATGTCCTTTGCACAGCTTATGTCCCTACTATGTGAGGAGGACATGCGCTGCAAGGGACGGAAGCAATTTCAGTTACACCATGCAACCCAAATACTTCCATAAATCAAAGACGTGGCTTTGCACCATATGGGGTCGCAACAATCACATCACAGCTAATTGTCGTCACAAAGGGAAGCCCAAATGTGAAATATGTGGCAAATTTGGGCATAGAACTGAAGAGTGCTGGAGGAATTCTTTGAATAAAGGCAAAGGGAGAGTAACTTTCAATCACCAGGACAACAAGACATCCAGCAGGAAAAAGAAAGAGCACACTAATATTGTACAAAGTGAAAGTTCAGACAGTGATACAGAAGGACTAGATAAAGCCTTCACAGTGCATATAAAAGTAGTAGATAACAAAGAGACTGATGCGGCCGAGTTTTCTGCTTACTCATGGATTGCGGACTCAGGCACGACCTCACACATATGCTGTGATTGTGCTGCCTTCATAGATTATATTCCATTACCTGAAAAGGTAGTGAAGGGTCTTGGCGATCGGCCCGTTACCGCTGTTGGTAAGAGTACCATCATTGTCACCAGCTGAATCAATAATCCGGTAATCCAGTTATATGACTCACTATATGTATCCAAAGCACATGATCATCTATTGTCACTCGGATGCATAGATAGTGCTGGAGGGAATAGTATCTGCAGAAACGTGCAGATTAATATCTATGATAATAAAGGCAATAAAATTGCAAGTGGTAAATATAGCAGAGGACTATACTACCTAGATGTCTGAATAAAATATTCTACAGAATATGCTGATGTTGCTATAAAAGTAAAGAATAAATGTACTTGGGCAGAATGGCACCTCTGCCTAGGTCACATATCTATCACTCAACTACAGAATTTACATAACAGGAACCTTGTCAATGGGTTCTCTGTAGATGACAGTCCACAAGAGTTTAGTTGTGATGCCTGCATACAAGCTAAACAAATTCATGAGAATATTTCTAAAAAGGAAAAATGCCAGCACACTGTATCTGGAGAAATGACACTCCGATTTATGGGGACTGGCTCCAGTACCTGGACTTAAAGGACACCGGTACTATATATCCTTTGTATTATGAAACCCCCTTTCTTCACACCATTTTGCCCTCTCCTCACCTGCCTGGTGGCATGTGACTTCGAAATCATGTGACCCATTACATGCTCGACAAGACCAGTGACCTCTGACATATGACTGCACATGACCCAGATGCACCTTGACATGATCACGTCAAGCACGCTATCTCTCACTGATCAGAAACTACTGTGTTCCCCAAGTCATCAGACACGCCTGCTGCTGCACGTTGCACAGCCAAGTAGACTGCCGATCTCAGCTGAGTCAGCAGCACTTGCCATCAGCACTGCCTCACCTGAAGATCTGCCAATGGGATCTGATCAGAGATCCCTGATAGATTAAAGAGGCGGACAATAGACTTGGGGCTTCCAGATCAGGAAGCACAGCTCAGGAAGCAGACCCTATAAATACAGTCTCTGCTGTAATGCCTCTTTCCCTAGTTTAGTCCACTTGTATCACAGAAGGGATCTTCGCTCCTTAAAGTTTCTCTCTGATGTTAAGGCAACTCCATCAACTTCTTTTCATTTCCACCTCGCCAGGCTCAGTGTAAGCCTGCAAGTTAGTTCTGGTCCCTGTAGTGGTTGGCATTCATGCTTAGAACCCTGTGAGCGTTGCTCCTGCAACACTTTGTCGATGATGTGACAAGGCAAACTAAACTAATGTACCTATGACACAAGAGTAATGCACCTAATAAGATGAAACATTATTTATCCTGGGTAGAACACCAACCAGGTAAATCGCCACAAACTATCCATGTCGATAACAGACGGGAATATGTCAATCATGACCTAATCACATGGTGTCTTGATAAGGGAATCGAGATTCAAACAACTGCACCATACACACCAGAACAAAATGGGATTGTGGAACAATATAATCATACAATTGTCGAACTAGGTAGAGCTATGTTACTGGTGTTGCGGAAGCAATGCTGTAGAGTCAGATGTCGCAAACGACGACCACTACAGGGACCAGAGACTAACTTGCAGGCTTACACTGAGCCTGGCGAGGTAAATGAAAAGAAGACTGATGGGTTGCCTTAATATCTAGGAGAAGCTTCAAGGAGCAAAGATTCCGCTGTAGATACAAGTGAACTAAACTAAGGAAAGAGGCGTTTAGGTAGAGCTCGTATTTATAGGCCCTGCTTCTCGGGCAGTGCTTCCTAATACAGATATGAGCTGGCATCACTGGATCTGATGACTGTCTCTTTAGTCTAGGAGATTGATCGGAAGATCCCATTGGTGATCTGCGAACGGAGGCAGCGCTAGGTACAAGCACTGCCGACTCAACTGAGATTGGTGATCTACTTGGCTGTGCAACCTGCAGCAGCATGTGTGCTTGATGGCTCAGGGAACCAGCTGTTCCTGATCAGTGGTGGATAGCATGCTCGACGCATATGTGTCAAGACACACCTGGGTCACATGCTGGTCATGTGCCAGGTGTCACTGGTCTTGAGCGCGTGCAGTGGGTCACGTGATTCCGAAGTCACGTGCCACTGGACAAGTGAAAGAGAAGGCGAAAAGATGTGAAGAAAGGGGGTTTCGTAACACTACCCCCTCTCTAGGACTCATGCTCTGAACGAGTCAAATCCTCCAAATCAGGAACTATCTCCATGAAGTTTTCATAGGGCTGGAATAACTGACCAAAGACTCCCGGGGATAAACCCCTGAGCTGCCATGGGGCTGCCATCCAGCACCAATGAAAGTCGGCGACTGCTTCTGGTGCAGACTTAAGGTGGTCTGCTGGCTCCCAAGTATGGTCTGTCTCGTCATAACCTTGCCAATGGATGAGATAGTGGAGCTTTTCCCTGACCAGTTTAGAGTCGTGGATGGACTGGACCTCGTACTGTGTGTAACCTTCATCGTCGACCTCGATAGTGTCTGGACAGATCACCAGCTGATCCAGGAGAGCGTCTATGTGGGGCTTGATCCAAGAGATGTTGATGACAGGGTGGATCTTGACTGATTGCGGCAACTTAAGCCGCACCGCATTAGGAAGGACCTTGGTGATGGTGTAAGGTCTGATCCATTTTTGTGAGAGCTTCTTTGTGGGATACGGCAAAGATAGCTTATCGGTGGATAGTCAAATCTTCTGGCTGATCCGGTATGTGGGTGCTTCGGACCAAAGGTGATCTGCCTGGGTGATCATGCACTGACAGGAATTCTCCAAGGCTGGCATGACGACCTTGTGAGAACTGAGAGCCTCTTGTGAGAACTCTCCTGCAAGGGTGTCCAAGGATCATTCAAAGCCTAGACAAGGGAAATACTTGCGGGTAACTGCAAAGGGAGTAGTTCTGGTGGCCGAAGTAAGCAAGGAGTTGTGATGGAACTGGGTGAGTTTGATTCACTTGGCCCAATCTTCCTGCTTCTTGGCAATGTAGGAGCGCAGGTACTACTCCATGCCTCGATTGATCTGTTCTGTTTGACCATCCGTTTGAGGATGGTAGGCCGTTGACGTTTTCTGCTTAATACCTAGGAGCAAGCAGAGCTCCAATGTGAATTCCGACACGAACTGCGGTCCATGATCTGAGACGACCGAGGAGGGAAGTCCGTGCTAACACCAAATGTGGTCATGGAAGGTTGTGGCCAAGTTTCTTGAGATGATGGTGTCGTGACATGGCACGAACACTACCTCTTTTGAGAACCTGTCCACAATAACCATAACCGCTGTGAATCCAGAAGGACCTGATGGAGGTAACCCTGTAACGAAGTCAACAGATAGATCTGCCCAAGGCTGGGCAGGGACGGGAAGAGGGAGGATCTTGCCAGCTGGGGTGGAAGACTGTCCTTTGACCATAGCACAGGTCTGGCAGCCCTTGACGTACGCCCTGGCGTCCTTGGTAACTCCTGGCCATGTGAAATGGCAGGTGAGGAGGTGCAGCATCCACACAAAGCCTGCGTGACCTGCTACCGGGGAGTCATGACAAAGTCCAAGTAACTCCAGACGAAGGGCTTCGGGAACGAAGACCTTGTCCTTGGAGTTGGCAAATACCACATCTGAAGACTTCCAAGTGAAGTCTTCAGGCACAATGGTCGGGTCCAAGGCTTTCAAGGCCTTGGAGAGAGCATCATAAAACGTGGACGAGAGCTCCACATGATTCACGAAAAGAGTGGTGGGGAGGACCGTGATGTTGGCGTTATGGTCCTTCACGGTGTCACCATGGTCCGGGCAACGAAAGAGGGCATCGGCGCGCCCGTTACTTGTGCCAGATTTGTAGATCATGGAGTAGTTAAACTCCTGGAGGACTTCATGCCAGTGGGCCTGGTGTCCGGAGAGAGCCTGGGGTTTCTTCCAGTACTCTAGGTTCTTGTGGTTGGTCCAGATCTTAAAGTGAGGGTGGCCGACCAGATAGTGTTGCCACTCTTCAAGGGTGCAGATGACAGTGAGTAACTCCTTGTCGTAGATAGGGTAGTTTCGCTCTGCGCTGTTGAAGGAGTGGGAAATAAATGATACTGGATGTCATAGGTCGTCATCGCCTTTGACAGAGAGCACTGCTCCAGTCGCGATGTCTGAGGTGTCCGTCTCCAACCGTACCTCCTTTTCCCTGTCAGGATATGTGAGGAGAGGTGCAGTCCTGAACTTGTCCTTGAGAGAGTCCATGGCGGACTGCTCTTTGTCACCCCAATGCCACGGGGTGGTCTTCTTTGTCAGATCGTTGAGCGGACGGGCGATGTCTGCGAATCCATGGATGAATCTTCGATAGTAATTGCAGAGTCTGAGGAAGCCTTGAATGTCCTTGACCTTTCTTGGGGTAGGCCAATCGAGGACGCCAGCGACCTCCGAGTCCTGCATCTCCACTCCTTCCTTGGATACAACCATGTCAAGGAAGTCAAGCTTCTCTTTCGAGAACTAACACTTCTCAGGCTTGACGTAGAGGTCGTTTTCCCTAAGACAACCCAGAACTTCCTTGACGATAGCCTCATGCTCTGTCTTGGTCTTGCCCTTGGTGTAGACCATGCAGTGGTTGAGGTAGATGATGAGAACGGCATACATATCGTTGAATATGTTGTTCATCATTTACTGGAATGTGGGCGGTGAGTTGCACATTCCAAAATACATCACTGTGGGCTCATAGGCCCCTATCAGAGTGACGATGGCCCCTTTCCACTCATGGCCTTCTTTGATCTGCACATTATTGAATCCCCATTGGAGATCCATGGCGGTAAACATATCGGCACCTTTAAGCCGATCTACGAGAGACAAGATTAGGGGAAGTGGGTAGGCGTTCTTGATGGTGCCTTCATTGAGGTACTGGTAATCCATTACTAGCCGCTTCTTTCCATCCTTCTTCAGGATGAAGAAGATGGGGCTCGTCTGTGGTGACTTGGAAGGGCAGATGTAGCCCTTGGCGGACTCCTTCTCCACAAAGGTCCGCAGCACGTCCATGTTGGGGTCTGAGAGAGGGATGACCTGACCCTTCTTTGGTATGAAATCCAGCTTGAGGTCGATGGCGTGATTCCAAGCTTTTCATATCGGCATCCTATTTGACTCTTCCTCTGAGAAGACATCGAGGAAGTCATGATAGACTTCTGGTACCAGGGTCTTGGCGCTGTCCTCAATTTGGACAGCTCGAGTTTCAGCCTTGCTCACCATCTGGTTGGTGTGCCAGCACTCTGAGGTACATCGGGGGAAGGCGATCTTCTTTCAGGACCAGTCAATATCGGGGTTGTGGGTAGACAACCAGTCATACCCAACATACATCTTGTTACAAACCAATGGTCTGGCTCTGATCTCTAACCCTTATCCTACACTCCACGGTTACCGTTTCATTTTATTCTCTTTCCTAACATTGTGTTACAACCCAACATTCCCCGTATAATTACTATCCGTTTTCATTCCCTCCCACTCCTAACCTCGTATTACCGCCCTTTCATTCCCCCTTGCTATAGCAGCCGACGTCCTCACGTCTTGGACTGATGGTCGTTCCATATTGATCCTTCTGATGTACCACTACGCCGGTCCCCGTTTCGCCTCGTGTTCCACACGAGGACCGGTATCGTTACTCTCTCTTCCAGACTCCTTAGCTATTGTAGTATGCCTCACCTCCACCTCGTGTCAACCGGTTTCCAGACGAGTCCCCTTATAGGGACCTCTGGCCTCGTAACACTCCTGTACAGTATTTAAGAACCCGGCCGTAGAATCTAGCACCCCAGCTAGTTCTACGTGAATACCACGTATCTCCTGGCGTTCCCCTTCGAAAGGATCTCTCTAAGACCTTAGGCTACTTCGGAGTGCCTACTGCTAGTCTAGCAACATTATCGTCTCTTGGTATTGCCAGGAGAACTGGTAGCGTCGTAACATCTTCCTGTGTAAATCTAACTCTATTCTTACCAGACACCTTACTATGAGGCTTCCTCATTACTGTGCCTGCAGGATACCATGAGGCCATTCCTCTTTTGGGATCCTCTCCTCTCATAGCACAATCTCCCCTGTATATAAACCCCTCAGCATAGAACTTAGCTCCACAGCTAATTCTACGCAATATACCTGCTTTCTTGGTGTATTTGTCTCCCTGAGTCTTCGAATACCTCTTTGATTACTCACTGCTATATTCTTAAACGGTTATCTATCTTAGGCTTACGCCTAGAGAGCGGTAGCATCGTAACAAACAGGAGACTTCCCCAGTACACCACTACGGTTGAGATTGTTACGGTCCTGCGTAACAGTACTCATCTGCTATCCTTACCATTCTTGACTCCCATTTCCATCACTATCCCTGTCTTCTAATGCCTCATCATCATCATTGTCTCCTAATGTTGTTTCCCATTCTTTGTTTCTCTCTTCTCTTTTCTTTTCCACTGATCTCTCCTTTTTGTCTAATGCCAGGTTGGTACCCAAGTGTGGTATAAACTCACATAGGCATCTGGCATGGAACCATCCTGGGATGGGAAACCCTTTGAGTGTTTTCAATGTATATGAGTTGCCTCTCTGTTGTACTACATGTCTTGGTGCAGACCACTGTGGGAGGAGTTTCTGTGTGGTGGATAGCATAGTGTCGT
Organism: Rubroboletus satanas; assembly: GCA_038090635.1. NCBI lineage: Eukaryota > Fungi > Basidiomycota > Agaricomycetes > Boletales > Boletaceae > Rubroboletus > Rubroboletus satanas. Next base: position 3,423 of record JBBPNB010000662.1, on the reverse strand, counting down.
GAGACTTGTCATGAATTTGGACTAGTTGATTGTTGTTAAATATGACTTCCCCAGCATTCATCCATAGGACTCTGCAGTCGAATATGGCCTTTTGTTTGACAGTGTGTAGGGCAGCTTGGTTTGCTCTGTCTAATTGTTGTTGGTCGACATATGTATGCCATCTGAATTGTAATGTTGTGCTAGGTAGGCTCCATTGTGGAGTCTGGGGGTGGCATGTGCACAGTGTTGACGATGAAGCTCAGTAGGAGTTCTTTCAGAGAGAATTGGAGTGATGGTATGATATACTCGTTGAGTTGTTGGATGGCTGCATCAAAGTAATCTAGCCATGCTCTGGTGATGTCCTCAGACTTTACGTGCTGGCTATTGTCCTCTTCAAGGCTGGGACTACAGAGCTATTTCAGGCGTCCAAGTAGTTTCCCATTGGCATTCTCTATCAGCCCGTTTATCCATGGGGTATATGCTGCTGTTACATGATGTGTGGTGTTGTGGGCTTCACATCATGTGTGTACATCTCTGTTGTGAAAGTGAGAGCCACCGTCTGTCATGAATGTCTCAGGTGGGCAGAATATGTGGGTGATTGCTTTAAGTCCATCTAGAGTGGTTTTGGCTGTTCCACTGGTCTTGAACTTGAAACCCCATGTGTACCAGGAGTAGGTGTCGAGAATAAGTAGGACCATGTGGAACCCACCCTTGCCCTTGGGTAGTGACAGGTAGTCTGCGACAAGTAGCTCAAATGGGTGGTGGCGTATGATTGGGTACATTAGTGCATGTAGGTGCAATGAGCTGAAATTCTTACACTGGGGGTGAAAGGAACAAGGGAAAAGCCCTAGCCAAACCACACAACCCAAGGACAAGCCTAAGCCTGTGATCAAGGGAAGAGAAATGGAATTCCAAAGCTGGGTAAGTACAAGTGCTATCTACTGACTATATACTACTGTACTAACCCTATGCCCTAATGACTAAGCGAGTCTAGGCCAGGCTAGACCGATGACATAACAACAATGTCACAGGAACAACTAAGTGACGTATGATGACGAAAGGTTGACGACAAAGGCTAGGCAAGGTCAAGGGGGGCCAGACTGTAAGGTAACGACTGGGGCAAGATGAGTACAGGGAGCTGGCATGAGTAATAAGCCAAACCGAGGATCAAAAGGGGAATAAGTAACCGAGGTGCTATGGGGTAGGCGGCCGAGCTGTGGGGTGAGGATAGGAGACACGAGTGAAGAGGAGAAAGGCAACCAAGACCGTGATAAGATACGAGAGATAGCGAATACTACCTATGAATTACTGATTGGGAAACAAAACACAATGAGCCATGGCCACAAGGAAGTGGCAGAGAGCTGTGGGTGTTACAACCCAACGTTCACCCTACGATTACTATCCATTCTCGTTCCCTCCTACCCCTACGTTTCCCGTACCACTCTTCTGTTCCTGACTACTATAAACAGCCAGCACTGCAGTGCCTTGGACTGATGACTCGTTCATAGTACTCCCGTTGATGTACCACTACTCCGGTCCTCGTTTCTCCTCGTGTTCTACATGAGGACTGGCATCATTACTCCTTATCCAGATTCCTCTGTTATCATAGTATGCCTCCCCTTTACCTTGTGCCAACCAGTTTCCAGACATGTCCCCTTAGAGGGTCCTCTGGCCTCGTAGCACACTTGTACTAGTATATAGAGACCCCACCGTAGAACCTAGCACCCCAGCTAGTTCTACGTGAATACCATGTATCTCCTGGCGTTCCCCTTCTGTGGACCTCTCTAAGACTAAGGCTACTTCTGAGTGCCTGCTGTTAGGACTTTGTCGCACTACCTACTCTTGGTATAAACAGGAGACCTGGTAGCGTCCTAACAAAAGAACTAGCTATTTTAAAACCGCAACCCTACTATGTCGTTGCCCACCATTTCCAACCTACAGGAAATACTCCAGGACCCTAACCTCTCGGCCGAGGATAGACAGTACTACCTACACCAATTAAACCAAGAAAGGGCTGCTGCCACTATCAGGCAGAATGAAGCATCCCGATCCCGCTGCTCCCGAGTCATCGCCCCACCATCGGATTCCTCTGACGAACACTTCGTCTCTCCTTCCCCCACCCCTACCCGACAACTGGGTCCCTCATCTACCTTTAACCCTACTCGATCCATTAGACCACCGTCCCCCTCTCAACCCAACGTCCACCTACCTGGACCAGATTCTGACGACGACTACGACTCCGACGCATCCGACGATATGGGGAAAGAAGCTCTTCCCAAAGACTTTTCGGGAAAGATCGAGGATGCCAATTGGTGGCTCAAGGCAATGAAAGCCTACAATCAGATCAAATTAGCCAAGCTGACCCCCGGGGAGGCGGTTGCTATTGCTCTCGCTAGAATGAGCGAGGGACAGGGGAAAATCTTCGCCGAAGGATATTACAACAAACTCGCCAAAGACACAGCCACCTATCAGAAGTGGGAGACTTTTGAAAACGAATTTGTCGCCACCTTTTCCTCCAAAGACGAAGCAAAGGATGCTCGTCGACGCTTGAAAGCAATAAAGATGGGCTCAATCTCTCCTGAAGCCCTGAAGAACTACAACATCAAATTCTCTCTCCTGTCCGGGCTCTCTGGAATCAACCAAACCGCGGTCCTATGTGACTACTATGTAGCAGGACTTCCCTATGAACTCGCCTCTCATCTCGCAGTCGGAACCACACCAACCACCCTCCAGGGATGGCAAACAGCAGCGTCCAATCAAGTACAAAATTACGAAATGCTTCGCAATCTCAAGAAAGGGTCATACCACACCCCTCGAAAAGATCCCAACGCTATGGACATCGACCGAATCCGCCTGACCGGACCGGAGCGTGCCCGCCACAATCGTGAGCGACGATGTTACGTCTGTCACAAAGTAGGATGTTCCAGTTGAAATCACCCTGGTCACCCGGCTTACAAGCCAAAAACCCCTTCCCCATCCGAGAAAACCCGCACGGTCCAAACCATTCCAGATACTTCAGACGACTTAGATGCCTACATCTCTAAGCTTGGACCCACCGCTGACCGACAAGAAGTATTGCGCGTCCTCAAAACCTGCTATGATGAAGACGCTGAGGAGCCTCACGCCAAGTCAGGAGTAGAGGAACAAGTCAACCGAGTGGTAGTGGACTCGGATTTTTGAAACGGAGACTCGGGACAACGTCGAGCTCTCCATCTCTGCCCACTGTAATTGTACCTAAGAGTGAGAAATCAATTTTCATTCCCCTTTCCCTCACTCCCTTGGGCAGCAAAAACGTTGTATCCACCCCCGCCTTGATCGACTGTGGGGCCACTGCATGCTTCATTGACTATTTCTTTGCCCGTCGACATCACCTTCCGTTAACCAGATTATTGTAACCTTGGATTGCGTACAACGCAGATGGAACCAAAAACAAAATGGGGCATA
>JBBPNB010000661.1:0-13959 GCA_038090635.1 Rubroboletus satanas | reverse complement strand
CTCGCTTGTTGGGATCATTTCCTGACCCCGCAGACAGAACATCGTGTTATCGGGGGGTTCCACGATGTTCCAGCACTTCGGCCAGCGTCTCAAACGGGACCTTAAACAATTAGTTGATCGCCGACTCGAGGCTAGCGTAATTTCTAGTGGCAGTACCCAAAAGGTTGGACATATGGTAATTTGCCGAAAGCATTCTGATGTTTTGCATTCCAGTCCTCTGGGGTTGAGGTCGAAGTCATCTCGCACAAACGCCAACGGTAAAACCATAATTACCGTTGAGGAACCGAGAGTCTCATCGCTTCTTTCTCTCGCTTAGCTACGCCGTCTGGTTCGGAGGCTCGCTATTGGCGTCATTGGTGATATTCCCTAGAATCACCGCATTTGCTCCCAAGGCTGATTATTGTATAGCCCGAGTTTTATACCTCATGTCACACGAAGGCTCAATATGACGAAATCGGACCTAGCATTTGTCGACGGTACCAGATCTTCGGCAGCGCGGCGTAGAGTGCAATCCTCGCACGATCATGAAGGAGGTGGTACACAAAGCATTCGTGATAGTCTATCCTCGTACTATAGTCATGTCGATTCTACCCCGTGTAGCCTGTTGTTTAGAATGCATCTGTGAGCTGGGAAATGGTCACCTACCAGTTGTCTGCTACCATGCTACCGTCGTTTGAGAGCTGTGATTGGAGGATGGCTAGCAAAAAAGGAAACTAAGGGTCCTACTACCAAAGAAACCGACCGAAGCTTGAGCTTTTCAGAATGCCGATCGGCGGCCGCGGCTTGGACACGTTGAGTCGGCAACGCACAGAAAGTCCTGGTTGACCTAAGTTACTCGTCATGATGGGGTAAAACTTTGTCACCCATGTAGTAACATAAATCACGTTTGATCGTTATCTTATTGATGATTATCACGCACCCCGGACTAGAAATTCGCAGTAAAGCTTCATAATAGATTGTGGACAGTGATAGATCCAGTGGCAGTTTGTTTCCCTCATCATTTTTTTTTTTTCGGTTCTGCGTCTGCTGTTGATATCAGTGATGATGGATTCGCTACATGATCATTCAGGGAATAGATTGACCATTATCAGAAGCATTAGAAGCATTAGTTAACACAGCAGCTCCCTAATGGAGCTACGGTTGGGCTACTGGGCCGACGTAGAGGTGAATCTGATATGATGAGTACTACGATTGATCTACGTAACAATGACCGCGATTTCTCCTACCGCTCTCTAGGATGAAGGCCGACAATAACATGTGGCCCGCAACTTTCGTTCAGATGATAATAAAAGGGGGAATAAATAGGACGCCTGAAATACTTGCATGCGCATCGCCGCCGGAAATAGAACTCCAGGTGGCCGAGGTTTCTTCAATCAGTGCTAGAAACGACAACCAGTGGAGATGGCGTGGGTCCAGCGAGGCTATCCGTGAGACAAGTGCGAACGAAGCCTTTCAACATGCACGGATCTCGCTTCAATTTGCCAAGTCAAGATGAACAGACAGCTCCCAAAGCTCCCAAAGCTCTACGAAGGTTGTTCAACCGATGCATGCCTCTCTTTGAGTTGAGGTGGTCCGCGGTAGAGTTGGTACCTGCGGAAATGAGCAGTCATTTCCGACAGGCATGCGAAGCTGGACACTTGGTATCCAATGAGCACTCTAGCGTCTAATTTAGTAGGTTGTTTCGAACTTTTTAAGAACATTCACATGATCTGGGATAGTCTATACCATAGTACCTTGGCTGCGTACTACCTGCTTCAACTTGAAGAGACTGGATATGGACGATCGCCGACAATAAAGCTAGTTCGTAATAGCACACGGCAATCAAGACAGGCTGTGTGTCAAATGCAACAGCGCAGGAGATTTAAATACGGCGAGACAAATTGGGCGAATGTGCAGCACTGGCGAACCTCCAGTGAGACTTGTGGTGATGGACAGCCTCGGACGAGGAAAGGGAATATGCACAGGATGGGGTTAAGCTGCCCCGAACACTACGACACTTCTTGAGTGTTACAGATTGCAGCGCGGGGTATGATACAGCGCGGATTGCGGCCGGACCGTTTCTGTCAATGTCACTATAATTGGACAGGCTCGAAGTTCCAATTATCGCACAGAGTACATAAAGAGTCACGGTCGAGAGGGCAGTCTCACTCGATCCGTCAACAAAACATTCCCGCGAGCCCCCTCAGAGGTCTTGACGTCTTGCTTTTCTCCTTCACATGTCGACTCAAGCCCAACATCTGGGTGGTCAAAACTTGTGGGATCAACCACGACTCGCTTTCAGACAACCCCTCCAGCTCGAGGAACATCCTTGTCCCCTCGAGGCCACTTCTAGCTTCAGACCTTTTCTTCACCAGCGTCAAAACCCCCCTTCATCGCTCAATGTAGCCGCAACACCAAGCAGATATGGTTCGTATCCATCAGCAGCGCCTTTTGGAATCTCTTCCGGGTTCGTCAACGGGCAGCCGTCGATGCGGACATCTTCGTTCAACCCTCTTGACGCCGATGTCAATCTCACCTTAGATACGTCTTCCTCCTCCTTTGGCGCATCTGTTTCCCCAGTCTACAACCAACCGAACTTGAATCCTCTGGAACCCAACGAAGCGAAATATCAAGCCGGCCAATTCGGCGCAAGTCTCGAACCCAATCATACACCCAAGGGCTCTCCTACTCACAACCCCGCCGTGACCAACCATTCGACGTCTCATTCTTATTTTCCTGCTGGTCCTATGCAATTTCCCACAGCTCTTCCACTCCCCTCGCGACAAACCGATTTACAAGCTCATTATTTCAATGCAACGTCCATGCGCCCGCAACCACCTTCTCTTCCAAATCCAAAGAGACCCAAGCCAGGTGACGATTATGATGATAGTCAAGGCGAGAAACATGATGCTCAAGAACAGGAGGCTGCTAGACCAAAACCGTCAGTGCACTAAGCTTAGCATTCTCTGCGATACCAGCTTACGATCTTCCAACTACAGCATAGGAGCATGCGCTCGGTGCAAAAGTTTAAAGGTAGATTGTAATACACGCTGGTATCAGCATCTTATGTCTCTCTTAGGTCCGCTGTGAATTTAGAAACGACAGCGACACTTGCAAGCGCTGTACAAATGCATGCCAGGAATGTAGCATTCCCGGCCGCAAGCCTCGTCGCGCCCCGCCGTACGCAGATTTCCTTTCACCACGTACTGCGCGCCTAATACGCACTTCTCTTAGAAAACGGGAGCACCTGCTCAACCAAATTCGCGAACAAGCCAAGCAAATACAGGAACTGATGGCAAAAGTCGAGGCCTTGAACCGCCCTGCTGCGGCGCATTCCCCGCGCTCACCGGGGTCAAGTATACATTCAGCCATGGAGTCAAACTCCGACTCGGTGGTTCCAGATGCGGAAATACAAGATTGGATTTCAAAGGCACGCGTATCCATCCAGGAATTCGGTGGCTTAATCCCCGCAGGAGATCCAACAGATGCAGATGACCCATATGCTAGCGACGAGGGCGCCGCGGCGGAAGAATACTCGGATGATGGGTCTGGTTATGCTACTGCCGAGGATGAAACGAGCAGGGACGTAGGTTCACCTGCGAGTTCCATAACGAAGAGGCAAGCAACCCAAACGACGTCACTCAAGATGCTCCCAGGAGAAGATGCCCCCTATGGCCTGATGGCTGCCCTCGCCATAAGGAAACATGCAAGAGAGAAGAGTGTCGAACCTGAGTCGTCAGAGGCTGTGGGCGTTGCGAGCGCTGACTTCTTTCGGCCTAGTATGTATTGGTTGGGTGCCATTGCCTGGCGCTCTGACTCTGAGCCAAATCTCATTAGGTCCAGGACCCGATCCCAAACGTTTGAATCCATCTACTCCTGGAGTTCAACTGCCTCATATCTTGGCTCGCGGGATTGTCTCGATCAAGGAAGTGGACGAGTTGTTTACGATGTAAGCTCGCATCCACTGAAGATGGCGTTTGTATCGACCGTTCCTTAGTTACTTCGAGAAGATGAATCCGTCGGCCAACCTGCTAGACCCTGCTCTTCATTCTCCTCAGTATGTGGCTATGCGGAGCCCGTTCTTGTTCACAATCAGTATGAATTCATTACCGATGCACTGGTCTTCCGAAGCTAACGATGATCAAGTATGCGGCATCGCCTCCAGGTTCTATGAGGCCCGACCACATCTTTACCAGCAACTGTTGCAGTATGGCCAGCTTGCTGCTGGCACTGCGCTCATATCTGGGACTAAGAATGAAGAGATGTCCGCAGCTTATCTTCTTATGCAACTCTACCCAGTTCCGGCAAAGCGGTGGGATGAAGAAAGAAGCTGGATTTATCTTGGCGTGGCTATAAGGTGCGGTGGCTTACCTTCGAAATGATGTCCCTGGTTTTAAATTGAAATTCAGGGTCGCACAAGACATTAACTTGAACCGCCCGGTCACCACGAAGCCTCTTAATGAACAGAATGCTCGCATCCTCTTGAGCCGGCAACGAATCTGGATGAACTGCTTCAACTTGGATCGTTCGACTGGGACTCAGTACGGCAAGCGCCCGATCATCCCAGACACGGATTACTTTGCCGTGCATTCAGAAGATTGGTGGAGATTGTCACCCTACAACATCAAAGGCTTTGATATTCATCTTTGCGGGTACAACGCAGAGTTGAGATTGATTTCTAATTTCCTGACGAAGCTCTATGGTGACCCCAGCCACCCAACTGGGCTCGATAGGGTAAGGTGCCTTGTTTTGCTATATTCGGGATATTATTTCTGAATGCATGCAGACCTTGAATGTTGCTCAACTTGCGAGCGATACCGATGATGCGCTGAGACAACTCGGCGAGCGTTGGTTCAAACGTCTAGATGAATTCGAGGAAGAGAAAACGGAGATGTGGGAATATCGGACGGAGCTGCTCAGAATGGTCTATCCGTACACGCGTTTAGTCGCGTTGTCAGCGGGTTTGAAGCATGCAAAAGAGGGCCAGTTGGACGAGACTACCTTCATTATGCGCGTGAGTACATGCTATTCTTCTGACATCGCCCTGGGTTGATAGTTTCCTACCAGTGTTTGGATGCTGCAACTGATGTCGTGAATGCTTTCGTTCGCAGACTGTTCCCCACGCCGGAGAGGAGTGGGTGCTTGTCCAAGCCTAATGTGACATAGACCTTTACAAACTTTTACAGAAATCCTGCTTCGGCATGCGCCGGATGCTCAGTTCGTATTCGTCACGTTCGCTGGTGCTTTCCTTGTCAAGGTAAGGCATGAGCTTCCTGTAGCAAAACATCACACTCACACGCCACGCGGTTTTGCAGCTCCTCCAACCCAAGTACTCGCAATACTTTACGTACGAACGGCGACAAGAGATTCACACCCTTGTCCAAGAAGCTGTTGACTTGCTCGGCGCGCCTGGGGTCTTTGTCGACGATAAACATGGGCCGAAGTTATTTTCGCGTTTCCTTGCCGGCCTGCTTGCGGCCCAAGATGGCAACCTAGACAAGCTCTCCCCCATATCCAAGACCATGCACTTACGGCGTATCGGCTCACGATTAAAAGTCACCTCAGGCAGAGGGAAAGAACTAAACGGGTTCTTGTCCTCGTCATTACACCCCCATGGTTTGGGTCCGGAACTCCCATCGCCATCGGGCTTTTCCGAGTCACCCTCCCCCGCACAGCAATTCGTACCCTTCGAGGATAACTCACGCGGGCAATCGCCATCCGCGGCCGACCTTCGCTTGGGACTCACTGCAACCGACTTTTATCAGGGTGCTCCGATGCTGTTGGATCAAGAACTTCTGGATTCGATATCGTTCATGTCGGATCCTGTCTGGCAGGAGACAACTGTGCCAGGTGAACCCTTCTTCCTTCCTCTTCCTCTACCTCTTTTTCCGCTGCGCCTCGTATCTTGTGGCTATGGGCTTACATATCTCTGTTTTAGGTTTCAACTGGGTTGGCCAACTAAACACAGCCAGCAGTTCAGCGCTGCATACTAACGACTATGCATTGTACGAGCCACGGCAGTACGCCGCGTCATTTTAAAACTCCCCCAACCATCGCATTGCATATCTTCACCACAACTTTCCTCCGGCCTCTATCCTATTGTTGCGTATGTAACCCACCGCGTTTACTGCGTCATTGTCATGCCTTTGGCTACTCCGTTGAGTATGTCATGTCAACTTCATTCGTCTCCCACTTCTTTTCACTGTTACTCCTGCATTGTCTGTTGTTTTGCGTCTTTCGTCTTGATGTCGGCTGTCTTGCTTGGATGATGCATGGTACTCGATCGGTCGATGTTTTCCTCGTACGGTAGTGCCATCCCCCCCTCGTAAATGAAGTGTGCACTCCTCCGACATGTGTAGTTTTGTCGATAGTTGCTGTCGTCCAAGGTAGTAGATCTTGTATGTATGATTAGCGAATGCGACGTTTTCCTTTTACTCTCCTACCTTCTTGTGCACGCCCTCGTTCGTCGTACGACGCACCGAAAGCAAGTTTATCGAGCATCGATACCGTGCAGTATCACACTGATGTTCCCTTTTGTTCTTGTTGATCGCGCACTGAGCTGCTATACGCTTCTACCTTGTTTGGCTATTGACGCCATAATACTTTGTTCAGTAAGATTTCGAACTCATCGGATCCAAGACCTGTAAAGCTCAGATTTCAACCGACCACCCCCACCGCCGCTCAGAGCACCCACGTTGTTCAGCGACTAGCTATGGTGGCTCCAGATGGTCGTCAGGCTGTAGTAGTTTCCCATCCTGTTCAACTTACCGTCTCTGCCGTGACAACTAGCCTCCTGTTTTTACTCGTTATGAGGACTGTTGTGTGTTTGATTACTGGTCAAGAACAAGTATGGGGAAATCCGTACATGAAGTGCATTACAATTAATTGATTACAAGAACCTCTCCTGGGAATTTGTGTTCTGAACAAATGCTTAACTTTGTATCCATGACCTTGTATGAATCGGCAAGCATTCAAAAAAACATGCAATTTACAAAAGAAGGTGCGTCCCGATAAATAGTGCTTACAGATCCTTCTGTCCCTAGATCCAAGATCCCCTTCACAACCGCGCATTCTTTGGCATCGATCGTATTGCTTGTCTTACACCCAAATCTGCCAAGACGTCTTCGGCTGCATTGATTAGGTGCTCATTTAGCTACGGTCACCGATGGAGAACATGTCTCGACTCACCTCCTCCAAGAAGCGCGTCGAACGTAACCGTTCGGTAGTACTGCAAAAGAACAAGAGGTTACTTCGATAGCGAACGGCAATGGGAGTGCGGTTTACGTGTTCAATGAATTTGCCCATGCCGGTCTTAGTGATACCACGACCACCGAATATCTGAACGGCGTCCCGTGCAGTCTCTTGGGCACACTGTGTACTGTAGCTCTTCAGGAACCCGATTGGTCTTATCGCGAAGATGAGTCATGGCCCCTGGCGGAGGAACAGTATTTCCTTACCCTGCGAGTTTTCGTGCTTGCTGCTTGTACGTCTGCAGGACGACTTGTGAGTTACACCGTGTGCGCAAGTGTCAAGCATGGCTAACCATATGTGTCATCTGATATGTGAGGTTTTCTAACCAGCTCTGAACACCCTCCGTGCGAGCGATCATGCCAGCAATCTTGGAACGAATGACTGGCTGAGAGATGAGCGGCTTTCCGAACGCCTTGCGCTGAGAAGCCCATTTCAAGCATTCCTCGATGACGGTCCGTTGACTTCTTGCTGAGCTGCAGCACATTACCCATCGTTCGTGGTTGAAGTTACTGTTTCGAAGGTTCATCGTCGACGATCCATCTACAAGCAAAACATGGCAGAGGCATACCTGAGGATAACGAAGATTCCACCGCCAACTTCGCCTAGTGTGTTACCGACAGGCACATGTACATTGTCGAAAGTAATATAACCAGTTCCTGCAGTAGCCGAGTAACTCGTCTTGATTTGCCGTGTCTCAACGCCCGGGCCGCGCTCGACCAAGATAACTGTGAGACCATCCTATCCGAAATATGTCAATCGGAATAGTCAAACTTGGCTGCTAAGACTCACATCTGTCTTGCAACCCACTGTGAAGCTACATCAAGTGGTGAGATTTGAATAGATAGGAACTATAGCCAGAAAACCTACTAGTCGGCAAATCTAATATTGAAAATGCAATGAATATAAGTCGAAATATCTCAGCAGTCGTCACTTACGTAGCATTCGTGATCCACTTCTTTGACCCGTTAATGATCCACTCCTTTCCATCTTCACTTAGTTTCGCAGTGGTCTGAAGACCCATGACGTCACTGCCGGCCATCGCTTCCGAGATAGCAAGACAGATGAACTTTTTGCCAGACAGAACTTCAGGCAGGACTTTTGCTTTAAGTTCTTCGGAACCAAAGTTCAGCACAGGAGGGAGACCTATGACTTTGCCTCCGAGGATTCCTGGAAAAAAGGGATATGTAGACGGACGTGAAAGGGATAATGAAGACTTACCATCACCATATCCTCGTGCACCACACCGGACGAGTTCTTGAGTGATAATAAGCTAGGCGAGGGAGGGTATGAAAGGGAGATTGGAATTGAAACGTGAGGGTGCGCACCTCGTGGAAATAGTCAAACTAAGTGGAAGGCGTTTAGTCAATATCAAAGAATGAGATTGATCCGAAACTGACTTCTTCTGGTTTGACGAGGCCACCCATGAGTGTCCGACCCTTCAAATGTTTACCAGGTCCCATACGCATAGCATGCATATTTATCTCACTATTGTATCGTGCCCGTCAATCGGCGTTCATGGAAACGGACCAGTATTACTCACGCCATTTTGTCGAAAACAAATTGGCTCGGTCGTTTGCCGTCTTCTTCGCGAGCCTAAATACCAAAAATCAGCCAGCGATACGAAAATTTGGACCATTGGCTACCTGAGCATCATCATATACTACTTCATCGATGAATCGCCTGACTGCCCTTTGGAACTCGCGGTGATCCTGCAAGAGTTTGTCACCTTCTGGAGAGACAGGTTGGAGGCATTTCTTACGTCAGAATAGTATGGGCTGAAGTAACCGGGAGTCAACCAGGTAGGCTCGGCATAGGGAACTTGGCTGATTTCTCCGACTACGCGATCGTAAATGACGCTCTTCTCGCCTTGGATTGTACCGATCTGAAGGCGTTTGTACTGGGGGCGTTCCAAAACTTCATGACGATGAAGTCCATAAAATGCCTCGGTAACATCTTGACCAGCTGAAGAGCAAGCCTGAGATTGGAACAACAGAAGTTGAACTCGGGTAATACAGACCGACTTCCTCGTCGAGTAAGATTGCAATACCTCCAGGATGAAGGTCTTTGAAACGGGAAAGATTATAGACCTTGGCATCGATTACAACCCACTAAAATAAATGTGAGCCAGACAAAAGTGTTTGGGGCTGATACACGTACGAGATCATCTGGTGTGTTGTGCTATGGACGATCAGACGAGGTGGGAGGGAAGCATGGGGAGGTACTTACCCGTGCGACCTCTTCGAGAGCGAATTCTTTGAGCGTGGTTGCTGTCATCTTGGCTAAGTGGATAGCACACAAAGTACGAAGACAGTCCGGTTTTATTCGAGACGAGTTGCATTCATATGCTCTTGAGAATGGGTTTCACGTGAATCTAAAGTTGACCGAAGCAGCCGTGTTGAAGTACAAACAAGGGTAAACACTATTATGCGGACAACCCTTTCAGAGTGACACTGGCCACATTCCCGTCGTTCTATCGACTTGAAAAAAATTACAAGAGATGAGTATTCATGTACTCAGACAGGGCAAAAAAAAATCTCGGTGGTCAGGCCCTCAGTGACAGTATTAAAAAAGTAATCATAAGGAAGGTATTTAGCGAATACGGCCCGGATCTATATCACCACCACAACGAGCCTCCTCCGTTCTATTTCATACCCTGATCCTGGCCTTCTCACAAGTTTCCTTGTACTTCTCGTCTCCCTCAAACCTTTCCATGCAGTTTTCTCTTGCACCCCCCACCACTCGTTTTCATAGGGGTTTCCCGGCGCACCAGCAAATCCCCATGGTTTGGCTTGGGCCGGCTGCAAGTATGGATGCAGTAAGCTCGGTACCAATGGATGAACTGGTCCAGTGAAGTGAGTGATCGTCGGATCGTTCCAAGGGGGGCTTCTGTCGCTTTGGATCAGGCCATTCTGCAACTGTCCCAAGTCCATGCACATTCCACGTGAGGCTTAACCATACCCGCTCACCCGTGTGTCCTGATCAAAAAATACGGCATTCTTCATCTTGTCACAAAGTGGTTCGAACGTCGGGAGCGTAGGGCGAATTTTTACGAGGTCGAACAACAGCACACCTGAATTGAGGTACTCCCCCCGGGGGACACGATCGTGTCCGGCCATAGGCACCATAGGTCAGGTGCGGCGGCGGTAGCGTGACCACCGAGGTCGGTGTTTCACAGTTTTCTCAAGTCCTTGCGCAAAGACGTCCGTATCGAGATAAATAACGCACTTTGCAGGTGGGCATTTCATCATATTGATCCTTGCCCAAGCAGGACCTGAATTCGAGGTTACTGAGTTCAGACGCAGATCTATGAAGACACAGCGTGGATAGTGATCATGATGGAAGGCATACGCGGTTTTAGTTGGTTTGCACAATGGTTGGCTTCCCGTAAGATAAGTTCAAGACATCTTGCTGTAAATGTTGAAGTGTGATTAGCAGCAAAAGGACAGTCAGGTGTGGTCTCGAATAGGAAGGTACCACATGTGTGTCAAGCTGCTGTCGTCGACTCGTTTTTGTGAATCCGAAATCAACAGAGGGTCCCCCCTCAGTTTGAAACGTCTGTAAATTACAAACTTTCTCGAGAGCGCTGTTTTCAGCGCTGTTGGGATCCTTCTTTCCTTCTTTCCGGCCTGTTCGTCTCAACTCCCGCCACTCATGGCATCAGATCAGTTCTAGTCGTTTTGTACTAAAGCATCAAGACCGTCTACAAATGGATTAACATACCATGATATAGTGGAGGCGCACCTTAAAGTTTAAAACATCTGGTCGTGGTTCATCCTCCGTGAAGATGCAGTGCATTACTAAAAGACAAGACAAGTAGGTTGTATCCTCCGAGTCTCGAGAGTTCCAGAGATCGTCAGATCATGAAATAGGGGAATGAAGTTGATGATTTAGAGGTCGATCAGTCAAACTGGGTGGAAGTGAAACTGGATTCCCACGTACCACTCCGGAAGTCTTGAACGTTGGCAACATCAATTGGATGTATGAGATGATCTCATACGTTCGATTGACGTGGTCGATGTAGTTTCCGCCTCGCCGAGAGTGAGTTCGAGAGACATCCTTCGTGAAGGTATGTAAGGGATGTCACATGAAAGGCACAGACTAGGCCGTTGCTCGCAGTGCTTGGGCCGCACTATCCTTGCTTTGTCTCGGAGTCGATATCGTGCTTATTTAACCGGTCGTCGTGGGAGTTCAACAACTCTGAGGTGCGTTCAATGGGGTGTCATAGGTGTCGTTTACTTAAATGCCTCGAGCTCATCGTAGACGGGCTTGTTACCAGCCTGACTAGGCGAGCAACAGTGATCCATTAGTAAAATGTGTTGAAAGTCTTTTGATTAGGATGAACTAGAAAGACCGGATCTCTTCCCTCAACTCTATCCACTTGTCAAAATGCTCTTTCGCGCTCACACGTATCCTTGTAGTCAACCGTCTCCTTCCAACTTCTCCAAGGAGTTTCATCCAACATTCCACGCCAATATTCCATTTCATACGCGACGGATGTCCTGCGCGGCGCACCCATATAATCCGATGGTTTAGCTGTGACTGATTGGTGGAAGACATCTAGAGTAACCCCCATCGAGGGATGAACTGGTCCAGTGAAATGGACGATCGCTGTGTCATTCATCTCTTCTAAGCAGATCTTCTGATAACCTCCAATCCATCCCACGTACGTCCCGAGACCCTGTTCATTCCAGGTGAGGTTCAGTGATAGAATCCTTGAGCTCGTAGCAGCGTGTTTCGAGTTCCGGGAATGCAGTGCGAGTCCTCGCGAGGTCCATGAATAGTACACCTGAATTGAAGCGCCCGTCCCGGCGGACACTCCGGCATCGTCCTATTTCTGGCACGGCAGCAAAATGGTGACCTTCAAGGTCGGTGTTCCACAGCCCTCTAGATAGATAGCACGCCCGACCGGCAAACATTTCGTCACGTCAACCCTTGCCAGGGTGTGTCCAATTTGGAAGCAATGCCGTTCTGTGAGGAAGGGGGTGATGTGATCCGGATCCCGAGTCGATGGTGAGAACAATGTTTATCCTGTCGCCGATAATATCATTGTGCTGAATACCCATGGTTGTTACAGAAACGATGACTGCAATGGTTAGTCAGACAATGCTGATCTGTCTGATGAGAACCTATTTACTTGATTACGGGATGGTATACGATGGTGGATTATTGAGGTCAAGGTGCAGCAGGGTCTCCGTACTGTTAAGCCGGAAGTAATCACCTCATCCCCATGGCCGTTCCTTGTTCTTATTAGAGCCGTGACGTGAAGCAAACCACGCTCGGGACCATGACAGATGTCCTGCCCGAAGTGTCATCGTGAGTATCGAGTCACATATGTAACGAAGCTGATCTCGACCTAACCCCTGGATAACCCACCTTGCACCTGTACACCGTCAGGTAAAGCGTCACTAAAGCTGATCATACTCAGCTGACCGTTGGCGTGTGGATAGCAATGATAATCACCCAACTCGACAATGTCAGCGACGAAAGTATAATCATTACACTTGCTTTTGACTCAGGGTAGTAGGGCCTAGGCCATGCCAGCTGCAGTGACTCTGCGTAGTATTGCCGGACATGTTCAGGTCCGCATCACAGTCTACATTATCGACTGCGGCCTCCGCGCAGAATGACAAGGAGAAGATCGAGGCATCTTTTCTCATACGCCCCGACATTGCCCTCCTCCCAAGATGTCTCGCTGATGTCTCAAACATAGTCAACTTCACCCTCACACACAACTTGTTAATGAGGAACAAGACAGACAAGCCAAACGACTGGTGGTTCAAGAGGCCCAGCATCGCACGATGGGCCTATATTGAGAAGTAAGTCTGAACACCTTTCTGCCGCTTTATATAACCAGGGTGTCCGCTCAGCTCCTTCGTCCAGCGTAGCGGAGGAAAAAACTTGCGCGCGCAATGTTTCAGAACCTCAGAACCTGTACGTACATACTTTTTCGCATTGGATGTGACATAAATTTTTGAGAAATTCACCACTACGCCAGTTCTCGGAACTTTTCCTTTTTGTCGACATTTTCCACACGGGCGGGACTAATCGAAATCATTGGCCCGATTATCGGCGGTTTCCTCAATGAGCAAACTCGCAATCTCATAACCCGCTTTACGCTGCGACCGTATCCTGCACCTTGCATATCCTTATATCGCGTGGTTCATATTGCAAGAGTCCGTCAGTGCTAGTGAACCCTCGGTCACTAGTTCATGCGCGTAATCGATTCACACACGAGCTAACATCAGCAGCCGACGCTGATGTTGGTCCTTTCCGACGGCGGCTTATGGTGTTTACCAAGGCGGCGTTCTGTGATTCGTTCCCGTTTTATGTGCTGACACCAAAGCATTTGCCGAACTCTCAATGGAAAAGGGACTGGAATTTAACCTTGCTGGTTCTCTCTGCGGGGCTCATCAACGTCATCATGGTAAGGTTAGCTCTGTATCCTGCAATACGTCGTGGATTACGTAGTCCCATAGGCATCTATGGGAGATGTGTTTCGGTATAGCTTGTATACATTTAAGTGGTCGTCATTGCAGGTACGACGCACTTCCTTGGCATTCCTAACTTGAGCAGCTTGGCTACTTCATTAGTGCATCTGGGTTTTCAGCTGTTGATATCCTCACGGCGATTCTCTTCGGTTACTCGTATGGACCACTTGTTGACATTGACTCGAGTACTCATCAGTCATAGTCGGTGTACTGGACCGGGCACCAGCTGGGTTGCGCCACA
>JBBPNB010000660.1:0-12562 GCA_038090635.1 Rubroboletus satanas | reverse complement strand
TCATGATCTTATCAGTAACTCTTTGCTCTTGTCACTGGCTGATGCCAGTCCAAAATATTACTTTCAAGTAGTGACAAAATATTCAACGATATTCCCATTTTACAGCACTTTTCAAAGCAATGCGGAAAGGAAAAACTGAAATTTTGAGCCTCAGATATGGCCCGAGTGAGACCCTGAACCCACCTGAGTGGGCAATGGCACCACTGCAACACTGGCTAATCCCCTTTACCCCACTGGCATGCTGCTGCACACTGTACTGAATGACACAAAAGCCTATTTCCAATGCTTTACCATGAAGGCTACAGCATCAAAGAAATATGTGGTATTCTAAACATCAAGAAAACTCTAGCATACAAGACTCTCAACCTCTATGAATGTTATGGAGTCGTCTACAACCCTCACACATATTCTCGTGTCATCAGACGCCATTGCATCCTCAGTCTAGCGGATACTGCCTTTATTCACACTATGATTCAACATCAGAGCAACATCTACCTCGATGAACTCCAACACGCACTATGGGACAAATGCCAGGTCTACACTACCATTCCTATCCTTTCATGAACACTCCAGCGCCTCTGCCTCACATGGAAGGCCATCGCATTCTTAGCTTCTGAGCAGAGTGAGAAGCAACGAGCATGCTATATGAACTGTATCGCTGCAGACGCACCTGATGCCAATATGTTACTCTTTGTGGATGAAGCTGCCAAGGACATGTGTACATCTACTCATCACCATGGCTGGTCATCCAAAGGACAGTGTTGCCAAGGAAAATGGCGCTTTATACGTGGAGCCCACTATTCCATTCTCCCCTGTATCACACTTGATGGTGTTATCTCATACGATATCATTGAGGGCCCGATTGATGGCACGCACTTTTTGCACTTTTTGAAGGAACATGTGGTGCGCACAATATACTACGTTTTCATGTTGATATAGTACACTAACTCATGGTGCAGATGCCCTTTACCAATCCATATCCCGGTCCACAGAGTGTCCTCATTATGGACAACTGTTGTATTCACCATGGCGAGGAGGTTCATGCGTTGGTTGAGAATATGCACTGTACATTTTTGTGTATGTGGTCTTTTTCTTTTTTCTTTTGCTGATTACCGTTAGTGTGCAAACTGATCTACTTGCCGCCATACTCCCCCAATTATAATCCCATTGAGCAGGTGTTTTCAATGATCAAATCTTACCTGCGTCGCCACATTACTGATTTCTCATTGATGGCAATTGTCCATGCATGTCAGAACATTACTCTGGAAAAAGCATTTGGTTACTTCAAAGCATCTGGGTACATAGTGTAGGCATGATCTATACTAGTATGGAAACGAATAGAGTGTGTTTGCATTACTGTCCTCGTCCCCTTCCTCATTGACTATGAAACCTTGTGGAACAGGAAGCCAAAGATTCTGTGAATCACACTTGTAAAAAAGGGTGTAGTCAGTGTTTGGGTCACCAAATTGGCCTTCATCAGGTCACATTGGTGGGCCCGAGAAGCAGCATCCACCACCATCATGATACTGCTTTTCATATGTCACCGAGATTTTTTTTCTAGGAGGTTGACCCAGCTGGCCATGATTGCTACCCGATGATGTTACCATATCGCTCCGCTTCCACTTTGCATCAGGGCCATTCCACCATACTTTGCTACCATTTTTGAGACGGATAATATCACCTTGCCTGATACCGATTTTGACAAGCATCTTCTCATCAACTCGTGAGAGAATGTCGGGACCAATGCCATGGATGTCCAGGTCTCATTCATAGATGGTGGCATTGGACACTCTGAGATACTGCTCAGTGTAACGGAGAAAATGAGTAAGTTGGGATGGAGACGGTATGGGTGGAAAGCCAGGTCCATCTGTGGCCGTGTGAACAGGTGTTGTTGGGGGCAGGGGATGCTGAATAGGAGTATGAACAGGAGTATTGGTCACAGCAGGACCAGGAGGACTGATGGCAGATAAGAGCAGGCCAGAGTTTGTCAGGGTTTGAAGAAGAAGAACAGACATAAGTGAATTGAAATCAATGGCTGGTGTCGCTGAAACTGGCAGCTGCACTTTTCGTGCCAGATGCAAAAATGGCACCTTGTTTGCCACATTGAATAACTCAATGTTGGGTGGTGTATTCAACATAGCCTGCCCATCATCCTGTGTACCAACAGTATTAGATGGTTTCATTGTACCAGTAGTGAGAAAAGATACATACCAGAGCACGGCACCAGTCTAAAATCATCACCGGAGTGAGAGGAAGCGGCCCCATTGGTCCAATGTACGTCTGGCCTTCGTTGTGCTCATTCTTGTAAAGTCTTTGAAGCTTGATGCGCCATCAGGCAAGCCATGCATCCAGGTCTAGGGCTCTGTGTGATGGACTCTGTTGTTGATTGCTCAACACAATATGAATTTCAGGATGTAAAAAAAAATAACCTGGGATCTGTCCAGTGCATCAGAGGTTTCACCATCTTTGTCTTCAGAGTTGGCTGAGGATGGGAGCTTCTTGACCGCTTTCATGTCCATGAAAATCTTTGTTGAGCCAGAGTTTGCACCTTGGATTTTCTTCACCATCTCCTGATAGTCAGCCTTGTTATCAACATCAATTCCATCAGTTGCATGCTGACTAGATGAAACATCAGATAGTACATGCAGTAGTCAGTGTATAAATACTAGACAGACGTACCTTTTTGCCTGCGGGTCCACAAATTTGAATGGAAAGTGCTTCCTCTCCAAGACTTTGTATTGTCCTTGTCCATGCTTCTCGAGTAGACTCCACAAGAATTCCAAGTAGTTCTCGTCGTTGACTGCAAAAAGAAGCTCCTTCCTCTTCAGGGACTTCTCCTTCGTAGCTGTTGTAGATGACTTTCCCTTGGTCTTTTTCTTGATGGTAGAGTAGACCGTAAGAGTGACCAAGAAGGGGTACTCCTTCTCTGAGTTGTGTGGCAGTGACAAGGCCATTGGTTTGAAGCAGTAACTAGTAGGTACACACACAAACCGTAGCAGCACAGCTCAGGTGGGTTCGGGATCTCACTCGGGCCGTATCCGAGGCTCAAAATTTCAGTTTTTCCTTTCCGCATCACTTTGAAAAGTGCCGTAAATGAAACCCATCTCGTTGAGAATGACATAACTCCAGGTCCTGCGTTTACCGAGAGTACCCGCTGGTCCTGCAGTCCTATCGGCTAATCATTTTGCTGAAGAGTAAGCATCGGCGGCAAAGAATTTGCCAATGAACGACCCGATGGTAACACGACGAAAGAATCTCGCGGCTCGCTCGCCTGCCGAATAGAGTTAGTCTTACCCGGAGAATTGGGTACCCCCGCAATCCGTCACGCAGCCAGACGACTTGGTCAAACCTTCTTTCGGAGTTGCTTGCGCGTCCATGCAGGGCGGGCAAGGTGCTGAGACCTGGGAACCTTGGGTGATACGGTAGGGCCTGGGCAAAAAACACTTCGGGACAGTTTTGGAGAATCCACCGCACGCATGAACATAGTTTGTAACAACGTTTGCGCTCGGATTCCTCCTTATCCTCAGCAGAAAAGTAGAGAATAGATCCAGGAACAACGTTGATGTGAGAAAAAGACGTACGGAATGGAAGATATCACGTCAATTTTGATATTTGCGATCAAGAGTCTGGCCTGATCCCGAATAATGACCAAGTATTGTCCGATGCCACCACAAAACGGTTCCATTGCCCTGTAGTCAAAACGAAGAAGATAAAAAAGACACTCGCCTTCTTCCAGTTTCTGCTGACCAGCTTTCAAGTCATGCACCGTAGCGCTAGAATGCTACGTGGATGTCACATGCAGAATCGATACCGAAGTCGAATTACGTTGACGGTCGTAACTCACAAGTCACAGCGTACGGTCAACCTGCACGAAGTTCTGACGGATCAAAGCAAAGATATTGCGAGAGCAACAGAACACGCATAGTAATACAAAGCATCACGAATAGGTTGTATACAAATCCATCACCACGTTTTTGAACACCGTCAAGACTTTCTCGGTCGTGTCGTACTCTTCTTTATTTGCTTGCTTATCTTTTCCTATATTTTCGAACCTATCAACGCCGCTGTCTCAAATCACGCTGCATTGCGACTCACCTGCGCCTTCACTCTTGCTTTCCTACCGAATTTCTTCTCTCGTTCTGATGGCTCGCCGCCGTCCTCTTCTTTGTTGCTATCCTGACCGGTTTCGCTCGGCACAGAACTAGAGCGTCTCGGGGACGTCGCTTTCTCTGATGGATCAAGAACCGACTCATCAGACGACGATACTTCTTCTGATTCGGATTGATCACTGTTCCACCGCGCTGACTTTTGCGTCTTGGCACGCCTGTGAAGAAATCTAACGTCAGCGAGAAGATGTCCTCCGCATCACCCAGGAACCCACTTTAGCGTGCCGTTTGGGCGAGCTCGAGAAGCTTTACGCTTGGCAGGCGGGGACTTGCCATCCCTTGCCTCCCTCGGTTCCCGTTTCTTCTCCTACAGATCAAGGGCGTCAACGGGTCAACGAGCGAGCGTGCAATTTGATTTTCGACGTACCTTCGTGGCCGCGGCTGGCTTATGCCCCTTAATCTCCTTCAGCCAAGCGATGGTTTCTTCGGACAGATATTGTGTTTTAACCACCTGCACCGTTTCTCAACACGATCCCTCCATACAATTCGTCAGGCCTACCTTGGCGACAGCTTCTGGATTCGGAAGCGCACGCAGAATATCCGAGGGCAGTTTGACTTTACCGGGGTAACTCTGAAGGGTCCACAAGCGAGCTTGCGCGCGGGCCTTGATAAGCTCTTGGGCGAGCTCTGCCATCGTATAGAGGTTCTAGATTCGATAATATGCAACAAAAATCAACAAATGTTTGCAAGTCTAGCGAAAAATCTTCGCACCTCGCTATATGTATGCGATTCTGAGTCACGCACGGTCTTGGCTTTCATTGCAAGGTGGTAAAGGAGCGCAATGTTATCAGCACTCGCGATCAAATCGAGATAAAATTCGATATATCTGAAGGGCAAGGTGAGCAAATAAGAGTGGAGCCAGCCACGAAAATGGACGAAAGCCTACTTCGCCATCTCTTGCATGTTGTCGTGCCCGGTAGAGAAGTCGGGATGGTGTGCGAGGAGATGAAGTAGACGGATGAAAATTACTTCTAGTTGGTCAACGCGTGCGGCGGGTGGAATAGATCTCGAGATAAACGAAATATAAGCTATGGCCTGGAAAAGGCTTCAATGTTCAGTACCAAATTTCGCAGACTGAGGCTTACCCTGTCTCGAACATCGGCCTCAGGATCGTGAATCGTAAGGAAAGGTATCGTGTTAAAGCGTGGCGGGAGTTTACGTGCGGTTAGCAGAGACACAAGTTTCGTCAAGAAGATTATTCGGACATGGTAACATGGGTCCTGAGCGGATCCACGTCACCATCAGCGAGTACATCAGTTTGAAGAAACACCTTACCTGGACTGTGATCGCGAGCCATATAAAGTTGCTGTTTATCACGTTTGCAAACGCTTCGACGGTACAAAGGTGTAAAAGCGACACAGCGGCTTGTAGTCGCATGCGTGACCTCACCGGCGAACTAGGTGTGATACATCAGGCTCATGTTCCAAGTAGCATGCCCACTCGGGAACCTAACCTGTCTGCTGCATCTGCCGAAAATGATCCAGAATGCTCAAGTAACGTTGAAAACATTTTAAGCGCGGGTGTAGCAAGCTCCACTGCAGTTTCGGCGGGTGCGTTGGCAAGACACCGATTTCGACAAACTTTTAATGCCAGGATCCTGGCTTTTTGTATTGGTGCCATGTCGTCATCTTCTGCCCAGTCGTCATCGATGTCCATTTCCTCCTTGATCACGAAAATGAGTTAGATCTCAATCTGGAGAGAATCAAGGTGCAGCATCCTCACTGGATCTTTTGACCGTCGACCCATGAGCAATTTCTTAATCAGGAACGCCATAATAGTGTCACTCCTATGTTCGAATGCGTCAGGCTTGAAGCGCGCCATCTGTGCTAGAACGGTTGTATGGGCAACAAGCTCCTCTGGCGTAGCTTCCGAAAGCTTCTCCGAGATAGACTTCAAAGCAATGAACAGATCGCAAATCGAGCAGTGACAAAGACACGTACTTCAATGATGTCCACGCAAGCATCTTCATGATCCTTCAAGGAAGCCAGTAAGCGGGCAGCAAACTTGGCAATTTTCGGGTTTTCTCCAAGCGCAAATCGCGTTATGCGTTCTAGCGTTCGTCTTTGGGGGTTGAACAACCACGATGTTCATGTTAGCGAACTGCCATGAGATAGAGTCAGGGAACGTACTTGTCCAATGCCGCTTCGGATTCATCAGCTTTCACCACAGCTGCGAGTGCATGCATGCCAACCTCCACCAGAATCACGTTCCTCTCATCGGCGATTGCCTTTGTGAGTTCGCTGACATGGGGTTTATAGAGATTCGGACAATGTTTAGATACAAAAGTCAAAAGTTGTTGGGCATGCTTCGACGACGGAGCCGACTTCTGGATTCTCTTGATGAGGGTCGAGATGGACGACCGGTTGACGATGCGGAGCGTCGCGCGACGAAGAAAGATAGTCATCGTCGAGAGGGTGGACTCGAGTGATTGCTCTACGCGCCGTAGGAACTCGTTTGAGGCTTTCACGATGCTCTTCAGATCGGACTGGGGGTCCAAGCACGTCTTGAGTAACTTATAAAGCCTATTCTCGTTCGCCTTGGCAAAGCCATGCATGTCCTCAGCTGCTTTCTGGGGGTCGGGGAATTGACCTAGTACATGGAGGGTTAATACGTCGAACACGACCCTGAACATCACGTACGAGACAAGTGCTTGACCACGTTATTTAGACGCTGTATGATTGATTCCTCGTTTTCGTCGATCACACCACCCTAACAGGCACCGATAAGGAAAACTAGGACGAGCATCTACGGAGAAGCTCACGTTGTTCTGTATGGATGCTTGCAGATAATGTTCATACATGGTCGGGCGACTATGCACGACATCGATCCTCGTTGCCCACAATGAGAAAGTCGATCAACGCACTTTGCTTTAATCCCGCTCATACTCAGAATTGTGTTGACACCGATGTCATCTAGATGCTGCATGATATTGAGCAAGTGGTCTGTCCATGCTACCTCGTCAACCTCGACACTTTTCGACGTAGAAGCGGAAGCAGTGGAAGACGAAGGTAACGGGAGAACAAAATCAGCGATGACTTGCTCCGCAGCAGCCTTCGCCTCAGACGTTAGGTTGGAGATATGCAAGATCTCATTAGGAATCCACGCGAAATGCCTGACCGCGGACGAGTCACCGTTCTCGCTGAGATATAAATGTATTAGACGGTAACACTCATGGGAGGACAGGACGCACATCTCTGGATATGCAAGACCGTATAGTTTGCCAAGCGCATTCATGGCCTCTACACGGACGGCATGCTTCTTGTCCATTCCGCGACCAGCGACTGCCCGAAGTTGTACTTCCGAGACATAGTGGAGCGCAGTCTCGTAATCGAGCTGAGAGTACACTTTGCACACTGCGGCACGAACTTTGTCGTCGGGATCAAGGAGTTTGAGCTGAAGCATTTCTATTCAAGAGCATGTCAAGGCTGTCGTCTAGAGGTCCCGAGATAGGAGCTTGCCTTCGACAGTCTCTCTACGTTCAGGCAGGTTCAAGAGTAGTCCCCTGATACTCTCGACGAGTTTCAGACGCACGATTGCTGCCTTGTCGTTCTTGCGCATCAACCATACGTTCCATGTCGTTGGATACTTTTTGATGAGATCGGAGCCACCCTTGTCCGCAAACATCTCTCCTAGTGCTTGGGTTACGATCAACCTCACTTGAACCTGGTCCACACGGAGCTCTTCCTCGAGCTGTGGTATTACGCTGTGCAGCAAGGACGGACACGACTTGCTGAGTTGCTTGACGAGATCGTGTGCAGTGCGTATTTCGTCAAAGTCACTCTCCGACTCAAGGTCGCGTGAATTAGTGACGATTATGTCAGTAAAGTACTGGCAGACGTGACGCTGCAACTTGTCCGACGTCGCGTTGCAAATCTGCACCGCGAGTCTGTAGGCAGGCTGATCCAGACGCTAAAGGGGTATCATGAACGAGAAAGCATGACCAATGTGCTTCACGACGCACCGTATTCTTGTCCAAGAACTGTGCCATAACGGTATCCAAGACATCGGTTGGGAGGGACTGACACTCGTCGATGAGGGCGACGAGGATGTCGGCAATAAATAACTCTATTTTTTTCGCAAGGTCGCGTCGTACGAGGGCAAAGAATTCGCGAAAAATTTCAGTCATGAGTTCGTCGGCATGCGGAAGATCGCACACGAGCACCACGCTCTTGACGGTGGAGAGGGACTCGAGGAGGTGGAAGTACTCGTTGTAATACGGAGCATCTGTACCTTTCAGCCCGGCAGCGAGCTGCCTAAAGAAAAACTGAAAGATGTCCTTGAGTTCGTTTTGGGTATAAGGGGCGTCCGGTGCGTATAGTCTAAGGATGTCCGCAAGACAACAGGCAGTGTATGCCTTGACGCCCCTGTCCCTGTGGAGGAGGAGGGATGTATTGATGAACTGTGAGCGCACGGAGGAGAGCGAGTTCACGTCGACGAGTTCCTGGTCGAGCTCTGCAAGCTCGGTATGGAGGGCCTTGAGCTTCTTGAGGAGCGTGTCGGTGGGAAGGGACCTGCCGACGATCTTCTCGTTGAAAGTGAGCTTCTTGGAGGGCGCAGTGGCGGTACGCGTTTGTGCCACCATCGTCGTGGACGTCGACAGAGGCAGCGAGCGGGACGTGATCGACGTTGGCAAGTGTCGCTTGGCAGTCAACGCGTCCGAGCGCGTCACAAGTCCCTGAGCCGGTCGGAGTTTGATGTGTTCAGAGTCCGACTATCTGCCGTGCGTGTGCCGGAGCATTTACGGTCCGTACAGTACTTATAGCGCTGCAGCAGTCGTTTAGATAGTCGTCCAGTGACCCAACTCAAGGTCATTTCTGGCTAGGACTGGTATCGGGAACTGCAGGAAGCGACTCGACAGGACTCGGAGAATTGAAACTCCGATCAGCCGGAAGTCATCTCGGTCCAGCAGGAACCACCTCGAGGGAGCTGACATCGACACGCCAGCGCCTCAAGCTGTTAGCAGTCGCGACAGGAACATACCTTAGTCCACCTCTATCATGTCCTCGCAATCCTTGACCCAAAAGGAGCGCAAACTTTTCTCAGAGCTCTTGCAGACATACGAACACAAGCAGCTCTCGAAAGGGCGGAAAATCGCTGACCAGATCCTTAAGAAATATCCGCAGCATGGGGGTGAGTTTATTCTTGTTGGCTTGCCGTGTCTTCTACCTGATTTGCGATAGAAACCATGTGCATGAAGGGCCTTATAATGGTTCATCTCGGCGAGCGCGAAGCAGGCATAGCTTTGATAAAGGATGGCATGCGCAAAGACCTCCATTCACATATATGTTGGCACGTTTGGGCCCTCGTACAAAAAGGAGAACATAATTATGAAGAAGCCCTCAAATCCTACATGATGGCGCTCAAGTACGAGAAGGTGGACACACGCGCGACATATCATATCTGCTCATCACATTGACCTCGAGAATATAGGACAACTTCAACATCATTCGAGAAACGTCTATCCTCCAAACGCATAGCCGCCAATACGACGCGCTTGTCGAGTCGCGCCTCCACATGCTTCGTTTGCGCCCATACAATCGCGTCCACTGGGTCGGCGTCGCAATTGCGTACAAGCTAGCTGGTAATGTAGCAGAAGCAAGACACTGCATGGATCACATGGAAGGTTTCTTGCGGGTATGATTTTATCACCATCGTCTCACTGTCCTCATTAATTCTGCATCTTAGAACGTTCCTACCCGCGATCCCGAGTACGGAGAACTAGTTTTCTTCCATATCCGTCTACTGGAAGAGCTGGGAGAGTGGCAGGACGCCTTATCCCTACTTGATAGAAAGGTAAAGGATAGGATGTTGGTTGACCGTCCAGCAATCGCAGAGTGCAGAGGTGAGCAACGATTGATTACCTATCCTCGGTCTGCTGATCCTGCCTCAAGCACGTCTTTTCGGAAAACTGAAGTCGACCGCTGATGTGGATGACGCACAAAGGGAGGAATGGGCAGAGGCAGCTGAACGATCGTGGGGAGAACTAATTGAGCAAAATCCCGACAGTCAAGACTACTACAAAGGTTTCCTCACCAATGCTGGAATCGATCTTGGTAACACGCGAGATATTTACCTCTTTTGGCGCGGTCTTACACCATGAAAGACAGCTTGACTGACGAGTCGCGAACAAAAGCCCTTGGCATCCTCGAGGACTTCTCGTCCAAGTACCCAAAGGCGAATACACATCAACGGCTAGCTCTAACTATCGCGGAAGGTAAGCCAAGATTTTATTGCAAACTAAATCTTTGAAACTGTTTGCAGGCAAAAGGTTCAATGAACTGGTGAAGCCCTATCTCAAGCGCGCACTTCGGAAAGGAATACCCTCCCTCTTTAGCGACGTCAAAAAGCTTTATACTGATCCGTTCAAGCTCCAGACGATCCAGGAGATTATTGAAGATATCCGTTCGAGTATCACACCCAAAGATCAGGACCAACCGTCAGAATCTTCTGATCCCACAGAATATCTCTGGACACTTTATTTTCTTGCACAACACTATTCCTCTCTGGGACAATATGAAAAATCGCTGGACACTCTCCACATTGCGATGGAACATACACCGACACTCCCTGAGCTGTATATGACAAAGGCGCGAGTGCTGAAGCGTGCCGGGGATCCTTATGGGGCCGTACGCGCCATGGACGACGCTCGGAGGCTCGACGGACAAGATCGGTATGTGAACACCAAGTCGGGTAAATATCGTGTGCGCGCAGGGATGATCAACGAAGCAGACAACGTCTTGGGGTTGTTCACCAAGGTCGACTTTCTTGCGCACAATATCCCCTCATAGCGCTGATCGCCTCTTCAGAAAGACGCGCCCCCCGGCTTAGACTTGTTAGAGATGCAGGCGTTGCATTATCTTATGGAATTGGGTGACACACAGAGAAGGCTGGGAATGTACCACCATGCGCTCAAGACGTACTATAATATCCAAAAGGTACGCGCTTCGTTGTTCGATATGCTAAGTCGGCGCTGGAACTTGCTTTCAGATGTTCCACGGTTTCCGTGAAGAGCATTACGATTTCCACATGTATTCGCTTCGTATTAGTATGCTTAGCTCTCACCTTGCGTGCGTCGATGTCACCTCATCCACTTAAAGCCATAAATGACTCATCTCGCTTTTACAGAATGTTGGGATGGGAAGACCATCTCCCCTCTCACCCTGGATATATCCACACTGCGGTGTGGAGCGCTCGAGTAACGCCTCTATCTTACGCGAGTATCCTATACTGACGGGTTTGCCGTCAGATATGGATTATGCTCTACGACGATCCCTCGATAATCAAATCCCTACAGCCGCCGGGTAAGGCTTCCAACCCCTCATCCCACGTGTTCTTCATCACCGATCTTCCTTGGCAGAACCTTCGCTCGAAGTGTCCAAGAAAGCGATCAACAAGGCAAAGAAGGCGGCGCATAAAGCCACGTCCGAAACCTCCAAAGACTATGACGACGCAAGCTCACAAAAGGGTGAATTCAGGCATCGTTCTATTAGTTTCCATGCATACAATATCACCCTCCGGTTCGTAGTGCGCGGTGCAACGAAACAGAACGAAGACAAGGGACTCGAAGCACCCCCGACCCAGGACGACGATACAGAGGGATTTAAACTCGTCACGGCGGATGATCCGTTGGAGCGGGCAAGCAAATTTCTTGGAACGCTGGGAGAGTTTGGGAAAGATAATATAGACGTGAACGTGACCTTGTTTGACGTTGCGATACGGCAGAGTGCATATTTCGAATCCGTGCCTCTGACGACGGGATTCTTACATTCTTTTGCAGAGAAATACCTGAAAGCCGCGCGAGCGCTTCGTCGCGCGCACACGCGCGACCCAAGCCATCCCGAAGTGCATATCCGTATCGTACAATTGGCGAAAAAGGGTGAGCGGTCCCTTGTCGGGGGTCCATACCGGCATGTTTTACCAACGCGATTTTCGCTGCAGTAGCTTCCGTGAGCGACGTCCCCGAGCCAATCAAATCTGTTCTCGATGAAACCGTGGCTGCGTTGAAGCCCGCCGAAGTCTCGTTGGACGCCTTCAATTCGCAATACCTACAACACCACTCGTCGTCTGCCCCCGCCATCCTCGCTTGTGCCAAGGTCTCGCACTTTTTGGACACGCCGAGGGAAGAGGTTGAGAATCTATTGTTCACGACGCTCACGGATGGCGTCCAACTTCGTGTTGAGGTTCGTCCACTATCTGCTGTATCCCATGTGCTGATCGAACGACACCTTGGTGTGTGCATCTCTCACAGGATGCACTGGAGGTTCTGTCGTACCTCCAAAAGCTCCAATCGCCGCGCGCGGACGAATTCCGGATAGCATGCGATGCCAAGTTGACGCTGAGCAAGGTGTTCAAGACTACCGAGGAGCAGGCTGCGTTGAGACGACAGTCTGTGGACC
>JBBPNB010000659.1:0-13985 GCA_038090635.1 Rubroboletus satanas | reverse complement strand
TCACATCCAGCTGGCTCGCAAAGCACCCCAAAGTGGCGTGGGTCTCGTATCCGGGCCTCGAGACACACCCTTACCACGAACGCGCCAAGAAACTGCTCCGCCCCAATTCATACGGCGGGGTGTTGAGCTTTGGTATCAAGGGCGACCATAGCGTTGCGAGCAAAGCGGTGGACGCGCTCCGACTTGCGAGCAACCTTGCCAATGTGGGGGATGCCAAGACACTCGTGATCCATCCTGGGACGACGACCCACGAGCAATTGACCGAGGAAGAGAGACTGGCGTCGGGTGTGACGCCAGATCTCATTCGGGTGCGTGTTGTTGCTTTGTGACGGGCAAGATGATGTATTCACAACACTGCTGGCATGGGGATGCAGGTCGCGGTCGGAATTGAACACATCGATGACATCGTTGCGGACTTTGAGCAGGCGCTGACTACCGTGCCTTAATACTTTATGTATTCGTTCGAGTTCTTGGACAAGTTTTTCTTGCTGCGGATAAAGGTATATTGTAGGAGGGACTCAATACCCTGTGTCACAGTCCCGGACGTCTACTGTACCATCGATTCCGCTCAATTCTTGCTGTATCGTGCCGTGTCGACGGTGTTGTTGTGAGACCATACTAGTTAGCCGACGTCAGGAATTCAGTACTCAGTGACAGTCGAGAGATTCGTACCCAAGGACACGCTGTCCGCCGTTCGAGACGTGTTTCCAGGTGTCTCCCCCGACGCTGGCGACGTTTTCTGGCAAGCATCGACAAAGTGCCTCCGCTTCCGACGTGGCAGCCAAATGAATCACAACTTCACTCCCCAGGCCCACATCCCAATCGAACTAAATCAGTACAAGAGCTTTTTCTTTCACTCTACAACAGATTCGGGAGAGGTGAGATAACGGCCCTCGAGCAGGCCCTCGCCCTCGGGCGCAGTGCATTCAATAGGACTTCGTCCGCAGGAGGTGTCCTCGTCGAGCCTTTTCACTGGGCAACATCGCGACTTCCCTCCATGTCCGTTTCAACCAGCTCGGAAGGCGGTCTGACCTCAACGAGGCACTCGCCCTCGAACGCAGTGCGTTGGCACTTTTGCCCGCATCGCACCCATTCACTGGGCAACACATGGCAAATTACTCCTGTTGCCGTTTCTTTTTCTGCCCTACCACCACGATCGAAGTGAAAGGATGTCCATCCTCAAGAAGTGCAGCCTTCTGGGAGACATTTGCGTCGCATTCCAGCTCGCCTTTTGGCCCCACCTGTTGGCACCTGTGGGCCTACCCTCCACAGGTAGCGATTTCCCGCATATTCATGTCCCATGTCTGGATTACCTTTGACACTGGCATCGACGAGAACAACGTCCAACTAAAGACGTCTCCCATCACCCAGAACGCATACAGCGTCGTCCTCGACGCAGGTAAGCCCCTCATTCACTCCCCGACTCACTTTTTAAAATTGACGTGTCCATCCCATTCCAAGGCTACGGCCACACAGCCAAATATCTAGACACCACCCCGTGCCCACCAAATACGTCACTTTCGATCCCCAGCGTCCTCATGCACGACAAACACCGACGTGCCCACGGACGCAGCTGGGTTCAGCGCGTCATCTGGCCCGCTTGTTCTCCTCGCTTGTAGCGCCCGAGGACACAACACACTATTCTCACCTCTTCAAGCGGCTATCAATCTGTCGATACGATCATGTCTGCGCCGATGCTTGGTCAGGCGCCAGAGCCTCGGGAGACCATCGGGTCGGCTGGCTGCGGAGATGCTCGAGCCTGGTGGGCAGTTGCTCCTTTTATGAGCACGTTCGGAGCCCACAGCCCCATATGGCTCCGAGGCGGTAAGGCAGAGGTTTTCCGTCTCCATTTGGTGGGTGCATGCTAGGTCGTCCCATCCATGTGTGGATCCCAGCAGGTCGGCGGATGGGCGAGCGAAGAAATAACAGATGTGGACGGTGAAAACGGATATTCATCAAGGTTAGTTAAGTGACACGATTTTTGTTGCACGTGTTGCACGTCGATCCGATTATGCTTTTCCAGTACTGCACCGCCCGCTACACCCATCCAACCCTTGAAGCACCCACCACTCGTATTTTGTTAGATCGATCTTGTCAAACTACCCAGGAAACCTGACAATACCTTGGCTTGTTCATCGACGTTGCTCCCTTTGTCTCTCGAGTCTCGATCTCACCAAAGGCGTGCAACCTAAACTCGGGCTTACTTTATCAAAACCACACTGTTCTTACGAACACTCTCGGAACCCCGCTTTTGTTGTCGCCCCTGTGAAAAAAATACACATGCAACTGATAGTGGCGCAACAGGGGAATCAATGGTATTACAGACAGCCAGGAATAATGTGACCCAGGGTGTTGAACCCTCCTACAACACTAAAAAGTCTTGTCCAAGGACTTGAACAAAATACATGGCATCAAGGCACGGTAGTCAGCGCCTGCTCAAAGTCCGCAACGATGTCGTTGATGTGTTCAATTCCGACCGCGACCTGCATCCCCATGCCAGCAGTGTCGTGATTATATGTCAGAATCTTCCCCGTCACAAAGCAAACAACACGCACCCGAATCAAATCTGGTGTCACACCCGACGCCAGTCTCTCTTCCTCGGTCAATTGCTCGTGGGTCGTCGTCCCAGGATGGATCACGAGTGTCTTGGCATCCCCCACATTGGCAAGGTTGCTCGCAAGTCGGAGCGCGTCCACCGCTTTGCTCGCAACGCTATGGTCGCCTTTGATACCAAAGCTCAACACCCCGCCGTATGAATTGGGGCGGAGCAGTTTCTTGGCGCGTTCGTGGTAAGGGTGTGTCTCGAGGCCCGGATACGAGACCCACGCCACTTTGGGGTGCTTTGCGAGCCAGCTGGATGTGAGCAGTCGTTTCAGTAGCTGAAATGTTTGCGTGGAGATAAAGGTGACGTACGTCGCTAGCGCTAACGCGTTATCACAGTGTCTCTGACCGCGTAGACTGAGTGTCTCCAGGCCTTGAATGAGCAGGAAGGCCGCAAAGGGGTTCAACGCGGGCCCAACGTCGCGCAAGAACTCTAACCGAAGCTTCACCGCAAACGCGGTCGACCCAAATGTTTCACTGAAGATCAGTCCGTGATAACCCTCCGAAGGGGACGTGAACGATGGGAATTTTCCACTACGAGTCCAGTCAAACTTGCCTGTCTTGAGAGTCGGTCGAGTTGTCAATCGGTCAAAGAATATACATACCAGAGTCAATGACGACACCCGCGATCGTGGTTCCGTGACCTCCGATCCATTTGGTGGCACTGTGTACTGTGGAAATGTCAGGAAAATACAAATATCCCCAGAATGAATTGACCAACCGACAATATCCGCGCCAAGGGGGATTGGCCGGAAGAGGTATCCTCCCATTCCAAACGTATTGTCGACAACCAACGGGATGCCATTGTCGTGGGCAACCTAATACCAGGACAGAGGATCACTGCCAAGGGATCATTCGCAGGTGTTCAGTCAACCCACCTTGGCGAGTTCTGGTATCGGTGCAACATTGTATTTTGGGTTACCGATAGTCTCGACATAGATGGCTTTCGTCCTGTCGTCAATGGCTGCTTCGAAGTCCTTGGGGTCATCTCCGTTGACAAACTTGACGCCGATGCCATATTTCTTGAACGTCACTGTGGACTATCTATGACAGGACGTCTTAGATGGATGGATTATTCGAACCTTTGAACTGGTTATATGTCTAACGAGGACAGATCAGGACTGGGTCAGATGAAGGAGGTCGAAATTCGGTGCGTACCCCGCCATAGAGGTATGAGCTAATCGACGGGTTTAGAAGGGTTGGAACAGGTGGAGAGTCAAGACGTGAATGAGGACTTACGTTGACACGATGTTATCTCCCAAATTTGTGATCGTGGAAATGGCGAGGAACTGCGCAGATTGACCGGACGCCGTTGCTACTGCGGCGGCCCCACCCTCGAGCGCTGCGATCCGGTTCTCAAAGACCTCCTGCAAAGACAAAAGAAAAGTTGACATGTCACACAAGATGCTAGGTGGGAGGCCGCATATATAGACGTACGACGGTGGGGTTGCCGATGCGGGAGTAGACGTAACCCGACGTTCTGCGAGACAGTTAGCCTGACTCGGAGAACGCGTACGTTTTCGGAACAAAACAAGGCCGGCGCTAGCGATGCGTTCGACTCACCTCAAAGCACAGAGATCGGCGCCGTGCTGGCAGTGGACGGTCGTAACTCGTCTGAGTACTGGATTGCTTCAAAAACGGAAGAACAGAAGCGCGGACTTACCGCAGAATCGTTGAAGACGAAACCGGTCGTGGCGTAGATGGGGACTGCGCGTGCCTTGGTGGTGGGATCGGGCACCTGACCGGCATGGACCTGCAGGGTTTCGAATTCGAGTGGTCTGGTCGTCGTTGTCGTCGGACTGGATGCTTGATCAGTTTGCGTGTTCCACCATAGATCAGGTACAGCAACACTCACCTGTTTGGATCAGCCATCATGCCCAGGGACAAGTTGGGGGTTCGCGATAAGAGGGGGCGAGCCCAGGCTGATCAATTTCGGTCTATATAGCCTATCAGCAAATTCACAGGTTCGTCACTTTTGCCAGCACACACCGGCCGGTGACAGATCCACGACGGGGTTTGCAATATCTAGATGGTGTTCGAATCGCGCTCTTATCTTCACGTCTAGAACACGTGCCTTTTTTAGAACACCCCTTTAACTCTGTCCTAGATATTGCAAACCCTGTCGTACTAGATGAAAAGTACCAGGGTAACGAAAGCCGGGGAAATGGTGCACTGCTGTCATAAATCACGAGCAGAAATAATTTTTGCTTGTTCTTCCCACCTGAGCTGAGTATCTTGTCCTGAGGCTCAGCAGCAGGACTCATTGACTACATTAGATGCATGTTTCGGACACGAGTGGGGAAAAAGGCCGTAGGTTCCGCGTTGGGTAATCCACCCTACTCTGACCCTCCTCGTCCTGACCGTTCCTCCAGTACGGACTGGATGAATTCTGACTCCTGTTTCCCCGAGAGTCCGTCCATTTTTTCATCACGATGAGGCGCCTGCCCATAGCCCGGGGTCATATCTACGATTCCATCTATCACGACGCTAAGCAGCCCAACAACGCCGACATGAACACCATCTACTTATCCCCGGACCTCAACTTCATCAGCGTGACCATGTTCTGGGGCGTCGCCCTCAAGTTCGTTTGTTACCAGAAGAAGACCCAGTAGACATCGTCCACATACTCCGCCACGGTACGGGGCCCAATGGCGTATGTACAATAGATGCCTCAAATCGGGGGGAACAGGATAAAGGCCCTGCGTTGGCCGATGGGTTACAACAGCTACCAGCCGCAGCACATCGACGAGTTCAGGGACAGTATTCAGGACGCAGCTAGGCTACCTCAGAACGCATCTGACGATTTTACTTCCGGGGAGAGGTACCGGTGCGGATGTGTCGGCCTTCTATACACATGGTCCACGAGCATCGCATGCAGAGTCCACACACGCGAACCTCGCCGCTTCTGCTTTTGGTCCAAACACGACAGGTGCCGCGTGGGTGCCGCAGAGTAACGACAGTTCTTGCTAGTAGATTAAGTAATACTATTCTTCATTTCTTATCCCAAATTGTCGTAGTTATACATAGGTCAGACGGCCTGCTGCATGAACATGCGACGAGAGGGATAGAAATGGCCACGATTATCCTTGGATTCAATCCATTCGCGAAACATGTATAGCGTCGAGTGAACACCAGGAAAGAAGTATAGAAAAACAGGTCCACGAAATGAGGGTTTATGTGTACGAACTAGGGACTAAGGACTAGGCAAGAAAGCAAAAGTACGAGCATCAACTTTCAAGACTAGAGCTGGAACAGAAATGAATGTAAGGCGGGGTATACGCAGTCGTGTGTTTTTTGCCGATGTAAAAAAGAGTTCCAACCCGGCGATACACAGTACGTCACCAGACAATGCCTATCGTCTGGCACTTCCGCGACCATAGCCAGCTTGAAGGTTGTCGAGCTCCCCCTCCAGCTGTTTGATGGCGCTGTGCGCCATCTCCAAGTCTTTGTTGAGGCGGTCCCGCTCCGCAATCAGCTGTGGGAAACTACATCAGTCGAGTTCATCGCGAAGCAACTTCCACATACATGTTGTTCCCACTGTCTGAAACGCGCCTCCTCGGCCTTGACCTGCTCGGTAAAGCGCTTGCGGAGTTGCTCTTCTTCCTCCTTGAATTTGGGGTTGTCCACCTTCTTGACCTTGGGCTCCCCGAATTTCCTTGTCTCCATCTGTTGCTGTCTGTAGTTCTCGTAGTGGAGCTCTTCCGTAGTCGAGATCAAGTCCAACATATGCGTTCTAATGAGAAGCGAGCGCAACTTGCGGAAATCGCAGTGGTTCTCGTTCTCGACCTCCGCAACACCCCAGAGGTATTCACGACCCTTGACCACACGCCCGTCAGGGGTTTGTACGTCCTCAGTCGAGCCGATGATAGAGAACGGCATAGCCTCGGCAAGCATACGAGCATGTTCTGCAGCGGCCTCGTCATCGGTCTCAACTGGGGGCTGATAAATACGGATGCCCTGTGCGGCGATGACCTCCCTGATGCGCTGCTTGAAGACGAAAAGATCATTTTGGGTGAGGGTGTCAGCTTTGGCGACGACGGGAATGAGATTGACACGCGTGCCAAGACGCTTCATGATCTCAATGTCGAGAGGCTTCAAACTTTGAAGTCGAATGTGCATGAGTTTGTATGGTAGGGTGACATAAATACTGAACAAACTCACGTGTGTCCAGTGGACCTGATGAAGTACAGGCAACAATGAACCCTGAGGTCAGTCTTTTCCTCGCGCTGAGGCTGCTGTTCCTGTCTCATGTAGGCCTCGTGCTGGTCATCGATGAAATCGACGATTGGGGACCAAGAGTCACGGTTGTTGACATAGTCGCCGAATCCCGGGGTGTCAATAACAGTGAGCTTGACCTTGAATTGCTTCTCCTCAAGCTCCGCCTTGATGATCTCGACCTCGGTTAATTTGTCGAGCTGCTTGTAGTGACGCTTGATGTAGTTCTTGGCAGGAGACAACTCGGTGGTGAAGAGCGTGTTGACGAGAGTGGTCTTCCCGAGGCCAGATTCACCTGT
This sequence comes from Rubroboletus satanas, assembly GCA_038090635.1. Classification (NCBI taxonomy): domain Eukaryota; kingdom Fungi; phylum Basidiomycota; class Agaricomycetes; order Boletales; family Boletaceae; genus Rubroboletus; species Rubroboletus satanas. Next base: position 6,870 of record JBBPNB010000659.1, on the reverse strand, counting down.
ATTCGGAAAACATTCAACGAGGGCTAAACGCGACAAAACGATGCGGCGCACCGACTACCATCATAGTGAAGTGGGCACCATGCTTGGCGACGATTTTGTGCCTCTGTTGGAGTGCAAAGGCGACGAACGCGACATGGGGTGTTCAATGTCTAATACATTAGCAAAGATGAGTGGGCACGAACCTGGTTAGGGAGGTTTGCAATGCCAATGCCATCTGAAAAAGGTGCTGGGGAGGACATGGCTGTGAAACGTGCAAGTGCTTTCTCGATGGCGACGCGAGCAAACGGCGAAAACAACCTCGCTAGTTTTCATGGTCGTTGTTTGGCTCTGTTTGTATCGAGTGGCCACCCGAACTACGCGAACCCTACTATGTACTAATCGATATCAAGAACAAAACCCTTCCTATCACCACGACGTGACCATCATATGAATGGTGTCGAGACTATATTGAAAGCACGCGTGACCTTCACCCGCCACGTTTTGACACCTTTGAAAAGAAATATATCCAGACGAAAGTTGTTGCGAGATGCAACTGCTTACCGTGAGTCGTACGCTGACTGAATCGGTCCTACGAATCATGCTGTTAATTGCAAGATCAAATTGCCTCTGTCGTGAGACGTCCCCGGCGAGGGATCCAAGACTTAGGTGGTGTCCAGAACATCTTCCTCGTTCACATCCACCGCGCGTTCTTTTCCCTTTCTGGATCCTTTCTTCCTCTTCCGCGGTGACGCAGAGTCAGTCGCACCTTTACTACTAGGCTGCCCCAACTGGCCAGAGGAAGGAGTCTGAGAGTTTATCTTGTCCGACTCCGCGTCCACATACATTGACGCCACTTCTTCTAGGAGAGTCGGATGGTGCTCAGAAGGCATCGGTTCGGGTCGTGCCTTCTCTTTGAGTTGTACTTCCTTAAAGCGGATGCGTTGTTCAGTTGAACCAATATGAGCCAAAGAACGCTTGTTTGGTTGCGTGTCGTCTGCGCGCTTTGTTCAATGTCGAGGACCAAAACAGGATTAGACGTCCATCATACGTACTCTTTTCTTCTGTGAATAGGAGCTCGGTGCCGAGAAGCGTGTCATGACGGCCCTTGAATATCGAGCCGGAGAGCTGTAAGAAAGGCGTTGGTGTATCCAAGCCCTTTCATTTTCTTCGTTATCATCAGCGCTGTAGACAAGTGGACCGACACTCACGATCAATCGGTACGTAGAAGTGCTCGGGAGCAAGGTAGGTTCTATCACACCAAGATCCAGCGTGACGTATGAGACCTCTTCCTCCTCCTCGAGGTAATCCTCATCGGGTCCAAATGATTCGACTTGTTTGTATCCCGGAACTAATGTTGTAGCTGGCATTGAAAACACCCTCAGGTAGAGCCGCTATAATATCTCGTTCGCCGAGGACTCAGAGTCCCGATTTGGGAAGGTTGTTTGGCAATGCCTTCCGATCCAAACAACGCCAACTCCATCTCTTCCGCTTCCCGAAATGTCCTTCCGCTCTTCTCCCATTCTCCAAAAAAAACTCAGCTCCGCGTCTCGCTCATGGCTCTCCCGACAATCTCGTGATCCGTACGTCAAACAACGCAACGCATCCCCAAATGCCTACCGTTCCCGCTCCGCCTTTAAGCTTCTTGAGCTCAACGCCGCCTGGGGTTCCTTCCTATTCAAGAAAGATATCCGCGCCGTTGTGGACCTCGGCGCAGCTCCAGGAGGCTGGAGTCAAGTCGTTGCAGAAAAACTCGGGTGGATCGACGCTGCCGCCCCGAGGTGGGATGATTCAGACGTCGCATATGATTATGGATTTAGAACAGGACACATACCCGGGGCCGAAAACAATACCGGCGCGTCGAGACCATGGAGTCCCAAGCAAGGGAGAGGCATCATCATATCTGTTGATTTGTTGCCTATGGCACCGATACCGGGCGTGCATACCATGCAGATGGACTTCTTAACTCCCCAAGCGGGGGCCGCCGTCAAGGCTGCGCTTAGCACCCCCGAGAATCCCACTGGGATGGCGGACATCATCCTCTCTGACATGGCTGCTAATTTCTCAGGATATAAGACCCGAGATGTGGAGAGCAGCCTTGGTATATGTCAGTCGGTATTCGACTTTGCAAAAGATAATCTGCATATAGCAACAAAAGGACACCAAGGGGGAACATTGTTGTAGGTCAAGCTACCATGCATCATGACTGCTGCTGACGTACTGTTCAATCTAGGCTCAAACACTTTACCCATCCTTTGTTGCAGGAGTTCCGGAAACATTTGTTGGAGCCTAACTTCCGTGTTGTCCATTACATCAAACCAACCTCTAGTAGAACCGAGTCGGCAGAGGGTTACTGGCTTTGTCGAGGATGGAAGAGCGTGATTTCATGATTCCTCAACGGATCGTCTCATACAGCATCTACGTTGCATTGTGACCATAATCGTAATGTACAAATATAATAGTCATGGAGGACAGAGAATAAGGTGCCAAACATTCACGATTCGAATATAATCTGAGCGGGCTGCGCGGCCACGCATGATACAATGACGACTTTTAGGCACCGAAACCATAGAGGGTACGACCAGAGCGCTTGAGGGCATATACAACATCAAGAGCAGTAACGGTTTTCCTAACATCAGCAAAGTTAGATGGTGCACAGCATGCGAAGGGCTACACCATTTTCTCACCTCTTGGCGTGTTCAGTGTAGGTGACAGAGTCACGGATGACCTGGTATACGGAGTCAGGGCGGAACCGAGACAACCCGGATGACTCACGTTCTCAAGGAAAATCTTCAAAACACCACGGGTCTCCTCATAGATAAGACCAGAGATACGCTTTACACCACCACGACGTGCGAGACGACGAATGGCCTGGAAAGTTCAAACAGGAGTCAGACATAGCTAAGAGGAAGAGCAAAAATACATACGGGCTTTGTGATACCTTGTATGTTGTCACGAAGGATCTTGCGGTGGCGTTTAGCACCTCCCCTACGTCACCAGTCAGCGAGGTCACCTAATACAAGGAACTATGGAGCTTACTTTCCGAGACCCTTTCCACCCTTTCCACGTCCAGACATTGGTAATAAAGTATGTAACTTGGGTGATGTGACTGAACCTTTGAGATATTGGTGGTGGTGGTTTAGAGTAAACAGCGCGTCTGCGTTGATTGGCGTGTTATATGCTATAATCAAGTCACGTGCACTCGCGCACGAGCCACCACAAGTCAACCAGTGAGATAGGAATATGCCTTCGTGTCCCGTTAAGTGCAAGATAAAAGCTTAGTGCCAGAATCAGAACCACAGTAAACGTCGCTTGGCAAGGCTTCTCTGTTCTACTCGATTGTGCCAATTTGGATCCGTGTCTCCAACCTACTTGAGCAACGTGTGGGAAAGACCTTCCAGTATAGTCTGGTGTGGGGTAAACCGTCGATACGAAATTTACCAGACTACTTCCAGTAAGTATCACCAAACGCAGTGTGCTTGTGAAGCAATACCGCAGATTCAGGTACCGTGAATCCAACCGTCAAAAGCAAGAGGTAGAACAGATATCAACGAGCGGGCAATATGCGTAGGCAAATGGCGCCATACTACCGAATGGAGGTGGGTTTGACGCTTGAAGCTTGAAGGCCCATTGGCAGAGTTGTGTGCAACACCAAGCCCTTCCCCTTCTTTGATCTTGATGCAATGGTGAGTTGACTGTCTCCAAGGAACTACCGCATGCGGCTGTATCACCCGTTCATCGTGCATCACACCCTGACCACTTCGGTACAGCGTGATCCCTGCCTGGGTTTACTGGGAGTGTCAACGTCCTACAAGGGATGAAGTCAGACTTGCACAAATCTAGGCAGCTCTACCGCATGCGCACGATCGCAGTCCTAAAAGTAACTGCGGATATCTCAGCTCCAAGCTCGGACGATGATCCTGTTTGGGGAGGAAGGTCCACTGCAAATGGATTCAACTCTGCCTGTTTGTCGAGTCAGCACGCGGACCCCAATCTTGACTTGCATTTAAGGTCGACTCATGTCCTCGGTGAAGCAAAGTCCGAGAGCAGGAAAACTGCCAAGCCGATCGGACTACCCACCTGAAGCTTCGTCATTTATATATAGTTGCTGAACTTCAGGATTGCATTTCGGTGCCAACCAACTATTTAAGGTCCTGGCAGGTTCTGTCACACGCTGACACGTCTTCTGACAGCACTCATGGATTTCCCGAATCTCCTTCCCTCTAACCCCTCCTCACTCTCTGAGCGGTTGAGGTGGCGAACCGACGAGCTTCGATCCAGGATAGTCAGGGCCAACTGCAACACTCAATTCGCTCAGACCGCATCCGAGCTCGCTGGATTTCGTCAAGTGACAGCTGGCCTCGTCGACGGAATGGATAATCGCGTCCTTTCCGAGTCATTCCAAAGAACGGTTCATTTTACGACATATGACTCATATGCACCATTGATTGCAAGGTTTCTCGAAAAACCATGTAAAGCAAGTGCTGTAGTCGACTTATTTGCCCCTGGACTACCGGATTATCTCGCTGAGTCCAGTTCGACGTCCGGTGGTCTTCCGAAAACCTTTCCCAAGTACAACCGCTTGTCAGAAATTAGATCCTCAGATGCTGGATCGTTAGCGATCCTTGATCCTCTCCGGAGACGTACTATGGCATACGTATGGTATCTCGGGTATGATCAAATGAATGTCGAGGATGAAGACAATTGTCCCGTCACCACAATTCACACAACCAGTGCGTCAGCCGTGTTCCAGAGATCGTGGTTGTATCTGGACCCTGAAAAGGACGAAAAAAAGATGTCAACATTCAGTATGACGCCGACCACCCAATCTCCGTGTCATGCTGACTTGTCATCTTCCCAGTACTCGACCACGCTGCACCCTATGCTGCTGGATTCATCAAGAAGTGGCGCTCTCTTCTTCTCATACATGCGCTATTCGCGGTCGGTAGCAGGTCGCTGGAGACCATGTCCATGGCGTTCCTCAACACGTTTGTGGACATGATACGCTACCTCGATATAGAGTTCGACGTGGTGGTGGACTGTATCGCGACCGGCACTATCCCAGATTTGGATGGGATAGCAGAAGTTCGGCATTACTTGGAGGTCAGTACCAGCTATCGACAGGCTTATCGAAATCTGAACCTTAGCCAGTTGAATATCTCTCCGGACCCCGAACGTGCGGCAGAGCTGCGTAGTTTCGGTCGCCCATCCTCTCGACCAGGGTGGTGTAGTCTTGTTTGGCCGAACTTGTGTTCAGTGACCGGTATCGCCAGTGGTTCCTTCGCATCATCTATCCCGTTGGTGCGTTTATCGTCTGGGTAACTTGTCTTCCTCCCCTCATTGATCTGTATAGGCTCAGTGGTTCCTTGGTCCCAACACCGATATAGGTACTTTTGGTTATGGAAGCACGGAGGCCTGGATTGGGTCGCCTTACAACCCACTCGAGCTGAACCAGTTCAAGCCTATTGATATAAACGTCATCGAGTTTTTGGATATCAGCAAGAGTGATTCAATCAGTGCCCTCGCACAGCTTGTGGGTACTCCTCGTGAGATGAGGCTCCTTGCTGACTAGTATCGTAGTGGGAAGTTCAGCTGGGAAGACGATATGAACCCGTGTTGACAACCCCAGACGGCCTTTGGCGATATCGTCTCGGGGACGTGGTTGAGATCTCCGGGTTTGACCCAACAGATGGGGTTCCCATCATCCAATTCGTCGAGCGCCGCAGGTGAGCGTACACATACTATCCCATAGTGTATTTCGCTGACCCCCCCCCCCCTCTCGGCAGCGTGATCATCCGATTCCCAGATTTCATGGTTACCGAAACAGAGTTGAGGGCTGCCATGTCGTCCGTAGCTCCGAACGTTCTCAAGAAAGTCGTCGATTGGACCACGACGATCGACGATCGACGGCTCCCTGCCACGATTGGATTCTTTGTCGAGCTCACTGGGGACCAAGGTACGGCTTCCCCATCTATCCCGTCGTTTTGCATCTCTCGCTCACGGAATCACGACTCTCTGTTGCAGTCTTTGACGGAACACTCGCGACGGAACACATGCTCGATGAACTGATTCGATCCAACAAAAATATCGCTTGGGCCCTCGCACACGAGGTATTCCGCAAACCGACCATGCGGCTGGTCCGATCCGGGACGTTCAGCGACTTTCGCCAATTGAAACTCGATGAGGGCAGCAGCAACCTCGGACAGGTGAAAGTGCCCGTCGTCCTACCCAAGGCTGCGTATGTCACCTGGCTTTCGAATCGGGTTGTGCAGGAGTTGTGACATGTTTTTCATCGTGCGTGAAATCTTGAATTTTTTTTCCCCTTGCGATTTCATCTGGTGGTTCGTGTCCCTGCCAACGACGCCCAATGCGCGGGTCAGAGTGACCGTTGGTTGTTTGTAAAAAAATATCCCCTTTCTACACGTCCTTGCATGGTCACGCCGCTATGGACGATTGTAATCCAATCCGTCATGTTATAAATAAGTCGACGTGCATCCTTGCAATATGTGTGTCACTTGTAGGAACTTGTTCGGTGCCCATTTGCAAAGTGTCGAATTTTTCGGCAGATAGTAGCTAGGTGGACATTGAATATGCATCTCCGATCAAGTGTACATTGCAGCTGCCTCGTCGAACCAAAAAAGGGGGAAGGGATGTATTAGCGAACAGATGCCGTGTAAAGGTGTCATAACATTATGATCTCTTCGGGGAACCACGAAAGGCACACCCTTCCATTCTCGACAAAGCCAGTCCGACTCAGCGGCCAGCCCTGCTAGAAGTCATCTGCGAAGAGGGAATATGGCTATAGCACCATGTCGTACAGTGGGCGAGAAGGATCAGGTTGCCATTTGAAGGTTTGCAGTTTCACAATTTGTTTGGCGTTGGTTTACCCCACAA
>JBBPNB010000658.1:0-14002 GCA_038090635.1 Rubroboletus satanas | reverse complement strand
TTTAGTGAAATAACGTCAACCCTCACACGCAAAGTGACTAAAGTATATGACACGGCGTGAGTGCGGCACTCCTTTCTGTCACTTGGCTTTCTCTCGTTACTTTTTCCTTCTCCAAGCCCTCGTTCACTCATTCACAAACTAACCCGTCGTTCCTTGTCTTTTTTTGCTGACCGGTTTGCTACTCATCGACCGTGTCAATGAGCCCCCTGCCGCCCACAGTTGACAACGTTGCCTGAATCTCGCACACGGTGCTACTATACCATTCACAGTCACTGCCCGACCTGTATTGGATCCCTTGGATCTGTCCCTTGACTCCCTTCCAACCACTCCGATCCCTGCCAAGGGCCCTCCCCCATTTGCCCCTTCCTGTGTCTAATTCTAAAGCCCAGATTCTAATGACAATCCTTTTTGACGCCCGTTCCAGGAGGAAAAACAAGGAACGAGCATCGTCAGCTGAAGGAAATGGTGGAGGTTCTGGGATCTTGCTGAGCATGGACATGGTTTCGACAGATTACTATGCTGTGTGCGTCAAGTTTAATATCTTTCGTGACATGGACTATTTGCTATCTTTCCCAAATCATTATATCATACTCGAGACTCATCAATGGTTATATGGCTTCTTCTCGCTTCTCTCCCCTTTTGGAGAAACGCATGGCACTTACTCCTCGGTTCGCAGAGCGTACACTGTCCCAGTGCAGGTGGGATCTTCTCAGCAGAACCTCTCCTTGCAGGTTGATACAGGCTCTTCTGACCTTGTGAGATATATCTTCCTCTGTATCCTTCGTCTTCCTGAACCTAGTTTCCTAGTGGATCGTATCCAAATCATGCTCATCAGCCTCGTGCTCGGCGACGGGTGGGCGCCTGTACGATCCAAGTTCCTCACAATCAACAGGCGCCACCTTTACGATGCAATACCTTGCCGGTACTATCGAGGGCCCCATTGTATGGGACCAAGTACAGATTGGAGGCTACACCATTTCCGACCAAGCACTAGGTCAACTAATTCACTGTGTTTCCTCCGACTATTCCACTCACAAGTTAAACAGCTGCTGCAACGACTGTCAATAACGAACCACTATCATACAACTTTGATGGCATTCTTGGTCTTGCCCTCCCCTTGAATTCTTTGATTCAGCAAGCCATACCTGCCAGCACGGATAACACTCCAGATGGAGCGGCTATTTCCTCCAATCTGTTCTCCCTCACGCCGGCTACTGAGGCACCCTCCCAACCTTTCTTCTCGCTTACTCTTGCTCGTCCAGGATCCAGCCAAATACCTTCCCTTCTCGGCATCGGCCGTCACCCTCCCGAAATCGTCCCTGATCCTTCACGCATTCTTTATTCATCCCTTGTCAGCGAGAACGTCGGTACGCTTTTCTGGAAGACTACCATTCGTGCGATTACAGTCTATGTCGATGATCAAACGTACTCCGTCACGCTCCAGTCACTATCCGGCACATCCGAACCAACCGCCCTCCTGGATTCGGGTTCACCCTTGATAATCACAACACCTGTGCTGGCCAATGGAATTTACGGAGCATTGGGTATCGGCCCTGCCGCTGACGGAAATTGTGTGGCAGTTTTGTTTCACAACCTGACAAGTTATTCACACTATTACTCGCAGATTATGTCCCATGTGCAACCCCACTCAACATGACCCTTACCCTGGATGGTCAAAACGAACTTCCGCTGCATCCTCTCGACTTAACTACGGAGCCTGCCGGACAATCAAGCTCAGAGTATTGCATGGGTCTCATACAGACTGACCCTGCACAACTCACGGCAACCTCCGGCATAGGTGATATGATCCTCGGTGTTCCCTTCATGCGGAATGTCTATACCGTCATGGCATACGAACAACCCGACGCCACTGGGAATTTCAACAACTCCGTTCAGTTTGGAACGCATCCAACGCTTGGCTTACTCGGTCTAACGAATGTCACTCAGGCCATGGAGGAGTTCGACCAAGTTCGCGTGTTGAAACAGCCCTTGGGCAGTGGTCCTTCACAGCAAATCACAAGTTCTCAAGCTGGTTCACGGTTTTCGATCGGCGCCAAGATCCTTACTGGACTGGGTGGCTTCTTCGCGCTGTGTTTAGCGCTTTTCGCGTTGCGATACTTTTTTACGCGGAGACGATTGCGAGATCTCTTTTCTATAGGGCGAACAAAAGAAGGATCGGATCAAATATTGGAGCACGGAGCATACCGAAGCGCACGAAGCAAATCGCAGTCGAGCGTCGAGGACGATTACGGCCCCGAGTTCTCCATGGGGAAATACAAGTCAAGCGACTCTCCCACCGCGCTGGAAATATGTGATCCTTGGGATCCTTATGCCGGCACCTGGCGCGACACCATCATCGGTACCGAGGCGAGTGAGGTGGTCTCACCTCATTCATCTTATTACCCGCCGCCCGACCTCGCCGACCTCGATCTCGGTTCTCCGCATGGATCGCCCGACCTCACGTCTGCGTTGTTGATGACGCACGATAGGAATGACTCTCAGACGAGCGACCCGGCAGAGTCTGGGTCGCATACTGTGGGCATGGTTGGGATAGGGACGGCAGCGCGAGGGAGCGTCATCGATGCAGGGCTGCAACACGATCGGCCGAGTTCCGACAGCGCGAAATCGGGTCTGCCGTTCCGCCGTACTAGGGCCTCTTCCTTGCGGTTGTCGCACACGCTCGCATCACCATGCGACTTTGTCAGTACCTCTTGTGATACTGACCGGTCTTTTTGACAAAGTCTGGATTTCCGCTCTCCGCATATTAGTCGCTATCCACTCATCCGCATACTCGTTTCGTTTTTTTATGAATTGTAGGGGCTCGGGGTGACTCATTATTACGCACGGACTCGTTTTGCGCACATATTCGATCTCGTATGTACTCCTACATGTCACTAACTAGTTGCAATACTACTCACATCCGCGCTGAAACGGTTTGGTGCCAGCGCGCCGGCAGAGAAAGTATCTTATAGATCCGCGTGTATATCGACCCTTTCTCCTTGTTCCCGTGCTGTGGGTCATGACTTTTCCTACGACATGGGCGCATGTTCGGCTGATTGCACACCATACACGGGGTCACTACCCAACCTTGTACATCTGGACGACTACCTCGCTCGCTGGCGCATCTGCGCCTTTCCTGACTGAATAATGAATCTCGACATCGAGTTCCCTCGAATTGTTCTCGCTCTTTTTGCAATAAAACGTGCCAGAGACGATCGTACCTCGATGAGAGAAAAGGTGTCAACGCAAAAAAAAAAGGGGGGGGGGGTAGCAAACGACAACGAAACACCTACCCTCCTCGGCAGCGATCGGGTCCTTGAGCAAGAAGAGAGTTTGCATCCAATGCGTCGGTTGACTCATCGGTCCCGTGCTGAAACTAATGATGCGTCTTTCTTCGCGTTCTTTCAAGCCTGGGCCCACGCTGGCCCTGCGCTTGGGCGGTGGTTTACCCGCGATCGGCCATACCTCCGCGAGGGTCACGTCGCCATCTTTGATGAGCCGTGCGGGGACGTCCGGTGAGAGAGGTTCGCCGGTGGTAGTGAAGAACGTATCAAAGTAGAGCACGAGCGCGTGAATCTTGGTGCGCATAGGCGAGGTCGAGGTGAGCGAAAACGAAGACGTAAATTCGAGTTGGCGGGGGCTGACGGATCGAAGATGGAGATCCTGATGAATGGCTCATGTACACGAAGAAGGGGGGAACGACATGGAATCGTACTTTGAGTAGATATGGCTCGCTGACTATCGACTCCGGGCCGACGACGTCGATGATGGCATCCTTGTAGGTGTCATGCCCCATTTCAGAAAGGTCGAAACCTGGTCGTGGTCAGTTTGTTCAATCGCACGACGACGAATGATCGAGGGAAAGGCGCACCGTACACGTCGTTCCAGAAGTCCACCCTGTCTTTCATTATTGTGCTGCCCTCGCAAAGCGCCAGCATAATTCTACATTGACTTGGCGCCATGATACCCCCATCTGGACGGAGGAATCTGTCACGCGCATGCAGAACAGAATCGAGCATCGACTCATAGAGTAGAGCATAGCCCATCCATTCAGATATGATGATGTCGACGTGATCAATGTCATCGGGCAGACTGATTTCTTCCACTTTTCCACGTATCACGCTTGGGTTACCAGCGAGGATAAGGACGTCACGATGACGGGAGCTTAAAGCAAGGAACCTACGTAACAATGTTCTCCAATCCATTTACTTGGATGATTTTTTCAGCCTTTTCAGCGATGTCGCTCGCCTCGACAGCATAGACATGTTTCGCGCCAGATTTCGCCGCGAATAGAGAAAGAATACCAGTCCCACACCCGACATCGAGAACGATGGCGTCACGGAACAAAATGGGGTTTGTGAGGATAAATGAGGCGTATGAGGATGTCCGGACTTTATCCAGTATCATCACAGCGTGAATATCTAGAACGTCGAAGTGACAATCAGTCGTCGTGTCTCAACAACCCCCCAGAACAAAATGATGCATACCATTGTATTCATAGCTCCGGAAGTAATGCGTATCCTCGTCCCGGGGGGCCTCGCTGGTCGATGGACCAGGATCATTTATGATCTCAGCGACGCTGGAGATGTCCAGACTTTGAGTGACGAGTCTTCGGTAGTCTGATAAGTCGTTTTGTGCCTGAGATAGTTTCTTTTCAAGAATTTGAATGCGACGGAGGGCATTGGGAAGGTCCGAAGACGGGTCTGAATCGTGTTTGGCGGATGGCCCGTCGTCGTCGTCGTCGGACCAGTCGTCGTCAAAATCAAGTTCTGGATGGGTGGATCATGCAGTAATATTGACAGCGGACAAGAAGATGACCTACGGAGTAGAGGGTCATCTTCGATGACGGGAATAAGATAGTCATCGGAAGTGAAGAATGATTCAGCCCCTGTTAGATCGCCAACATCTGTAGGGGTCAATTTCTACGCAAGAACAACACGGTCATCTGAAGTGCGAACAGGAGCATAGTTGGCCTTACATGTTTTCGGATGAAATTGATCAGTCGTATCCGACGATGAAGGTCTAACTCTGTTGTTGGAAGTTGGCTTCAATGTACACGACGAGCACACCAAAAAAAAAAGCGCACTCCATTGTTTGCTCACGGTGTCCAGGTCAAATCCATGCGTAGATTTATCGTATGACAAAGCTTCTGACGCTGTGTTGAACGTTTTGTCTTCGAAGAGGGATCGACAAGCTCGAAGTTGTCCGTGATCGGAAATCCAGTCTTCGAAGTTGTTATCTTCCTCCGCATAGTCTTCAGAATCTGAGCTTGAAGACGTCGCACGATCGTCCGTGTCGTCTTGGGTATGTGGGAGGGCAGCGAAGCGAATACTCATGTTGGCGTTTGAAAGACCAAGCGATACGGCCCAACTTGGTCGGAGGTCGGGTTAGCTAACGAACGAGTGACATTGACAAAAAGCGGATCGCCAAGCACGATAGGTACAAGATAATAGTTCGAGTGTGCACTACATGAAATCCTCCTCGATCGCCTTGCCGCTCAGCTTTGGAGCGTCTGGGTCTTCCTCGACATTGAATAATAGATCATACGACCGTGCAGCCTTTTCTTCTTCCCTCTGCTTCTGGAGTTCAACCTCTTCTTTGTTCTGAAAAATAAAATGGTGGGTCTTGGAAAACACGCGGAGAAAGAGACGCTCACTCTTTGAGCAGCTGCCGCACGCTTCTCTGCATTCTCCTTCTTGACGCGGTCAATCTTCTCTTGCTCGTGGTCAACCACTTTTTCGATTTTGGTCTTGTTGAGGCGGTTGACAATGGGGTTTTCGCGCTTCGGAACGTGAACTAGCGCAGGTGCTTAATGGCTTGGATGAGAGAGACTCGGGGTAAACATACTTCTCTTCACCTAGACCAAATGTGTGTGATTAAGCGCGCGTGCAATGAACTCCATGGCAGGCGTACCCGTTTGTCGCTATGAAAGGAAACTTGACCGACGGCCATGTCACCTTGTTTCTTGCGCATGAACTATGTCACCATGGACGGTCGATCACTCCGAAATCATTCGTACCTTGAGGTTGTCGGCAGGCGTATATATAATTGTCAGATTATCCTTCTTGTTTCCTGCAAGATCACGGGGTGAGGAATGAGAAATTCACAATTCAAGCGCTTACTTGCCCTCGATCGAGTTGGCCTTTACCAACTGAGCGCAGTCGGTCAAGAGGGCCTGTGGTATCGTCTCCCAAGTCATACCTTCAGGCATGCGGAGGTATACGTGAGCTGAAGACAGCTTGTCGACGTGGAACCACACGTCCTGAGGCCATGCATATTTTATCAGGTCTTCGTCTAATCTGTGCGAGTGAATGTCGGCCTTGTGTGCAGGACCACGCGGCACATACTTTCGACCTTGTCCTTTCCCATGTAGATGGTCGCTGGTGGTTTCACCGCTAATACGGAGTCATGAGACCTTCCAATATACACTGATATCCACGTACCAGACGTCGCGAAGAAAAGGACCATGGTATTGGTTGTCTGCCAGCACGAGTCAATTAGCGTGCTTGGAGAGCACTGGGCCGTGGGAAGACCACCAAGCCTCTTTAGTAACTTGCTTTAACCACCGTGTCACTCCACAATTCTGCTCTTTTCTGTCCTCTGTCAAGCCAACGTTGAACCGTTCTCCAATTGTGAGCTTCGTCTTTCCAGTCTTCTGTTCAACGTTTATCAAGGTCCAGAATCGGCGCCAGTCGCACAGCAAGCACAAGAAAAAAAACCTATCCCGACAGAATTCAAGCCAAGCATGCAACCTGCCCCGAATCGGTTAGGACTTGGTCTGCGTCCACCTTTGCCATCGTATGGCCAAGGTCCCTCAATATCGGCTCTCGCACAGCAGCAACAAGTGATGCATCAGCCCTTTATGCCCCCTCAGAAACAGACAACTCTGTTTGTGGGCTCGATATCTGGCGGGATTACCGATGGCTTTCTTAACAAGATGCTTGCCGTGAGTATCATATTACTTCCGTCCGGTGATGTCGACTCGTGGCACATGCTGAATCGTGTTCGAATTGGATGTTCAGGCATGTGGTCCCGTCAAGTCGTTCAAGCGACTCATTACGCCTGCAAATAAACCGCAAGGATTCGGTTTTGCAGAATACGAGGATCCAGACTCTGCAATCAGATGTTTGACGCTCCTCCAGAGCGTCGAGCTACCAGCGCTCGAGGACGGGTGTGCGAACAAAAAACTTCTGGTGCGTCCCATTACTATCGGGTTGATCGCTTCAAGCCTACGTCGCATACACTTTCCCAGATCAAGGCTGACGAAAAGACGAAACTATTTCTGGATGCCTACTCTGCGCAAAAGATGAAGACAGACGTGAGCCTCGATCTTCACTCCCGTATCCTTGGCGTACTCTTACCACTTGCATGGAAACAGACGGATGAGGCCATGATGCAGCAAGCCAAAGCAAAGGTCAATGGACTTGTCGAAGAGATCAATCGTGCTTCCCAAGACGCAGCTAACAACGGCCTGCTTGATAAAGAGAAATACGTCATACCTCCTCACCTCCACGACCTACAGGAAGCTGATCTTCCAGAAACCCAACGCGGCCTCGTCATCTCGGAGATCGCACAATTCCGCGAACGTGCGGCGAAGCGTGAACGAGAGAAGGTACGAGAAGTTCGCGAGAGTATACCGAATCTCTTGGCTACGGCACCGAGTGGACCAAAGTTGAGGGACTGGGGTAAGCCACAGTCGCAACAGCCATCTCAATCGACGCCTGGAAAGGGTCAACAGGCACAGGGGAAGGGGCCACAAAGTTACAGCAAGCCTGTTGGGTTTGTGAAGGCGGAGGATACGGGCGCTGCGACAGGCGCGCTAGACGAGCGGAGTAAGGGCCCCAAGACTGACGAGGAAATAGAGAGGGAACGAAAGGATGCTAGAAGGCGAGACGAGGAGGTTTCGTTCAAGGACGTGAGTAGTTCTTTCGATCGGTAATAAGATGTTGCGGGTGACGCTGAACGTGTCTCCACGAATCTCGCAGAGAGAACGCCGATATGAGCCCCGAGAACGAGCTCGTATAGCCGCACTCGAACGGTCGATTGCGCGTCAAAATGCCATCAAGGAAGCTGAGGAACGAGATCGCGTGGAGATGCAAGCTCGGCTCGATGTCTGGGACGACGACGAGAGTGATGAATTGTTCTATGTAGACAGGTGTGTTCACCGGGTCTTCGTCATTCTCGTATTTTGCTAATGCAATGACACTGCTAGAGCACGCTGGCGACAATCTCGTGCGCGCCGAGTCACAGCCGAAGAAGCAGCGGACGCCGAATCGCGCGCCTATGAAGAGCGTGAAGCCGAGAACCTCCGTATCGAATCAGAGAAATTCCTCGCTCGTCAGATGGAGGACATGCAAGCCCTCGCCGAAGAGCAACGTAAAGCCGGAATGCTTCTTGATGATGGCGCGCCAGTTAAACTCAACATGTCCATTGCGCCTGCGCCGGTCAAAGCTGAGGCTGCACCAAAGGATGCCAAGGCCGCCGTATTCGGGCAAGAGGAGGAGGAAGAAGAGGATATCAAGAAACGGAAGGTGCCATTGGTCAAGCTCGATTTCAGTGCTGCAGAGGGCGAGAAGGCGAAGGAACGGCTGCAAACGATCAAGGAGTCTGTCCCCCACGACAAGGAGACCTTGTTCAAAGCGAAGGTCAGGTGGGATGGTCTCAACGATGTAGGGTCATCTTTTCTTTCTTTGTATGTTTGCTAACTCATTTCGCTAGAGCATGGTTGACCGGAAGTTCGAGCCACTGGTTAAACGCCTCATGGTTAAATACCTCGGCGAACTAGAGGACGACGACCTCATTATGTTCGTTCTAGAACATCTTAAGGACCATAAAAGTCCTCCGAAGCTCGTAGACGGCCTCGAACCGGTATGAACATGATATATGTTGGGCGATAGTTCCACTGATCGGGTGCTTGTCATAGGTTTTGGAAGAGGAAGCTCAAGAATTTACCATCAGCGTCTGGAGGCAAGTCATCTTCGAAAGCATGGCGTATGGCGAGGGTCTCCTCACGGAGCGCATGATGGTCGATTAGGAGTACTAGGAAGGATTGGACAATTGAACGTATTGGATTCCACGCATCGATACCTTTGCTTTGCTCGTGCCAAAGGGGGCAGGTGCGTTGTAGCATTAACTGATGCATGGCTGAGATGTATGAGTTGGGGGTGCGAGTAGCAGTTTTGGTGTTTTTCTTCGTGCACTTCCAGTCCAAAGAGAAGACTTGAGCATAGGGCATACCATTCGTAAGTACACCCTCGCATCTCCTACGCAAATGATATTTTCTTGCATGCAAGCTGGAGTCGGTTACCTGTCGGGAACACTGAGATCGCGATGTCGCAATGTTGAGTCTTCACATACTTTCACGTACTTCGAGCTTATTGACCTTGGCACATTGTTCTGGGCATTGTGCCGAGACGATGTGCGTTGTCGGGCTCGGCAACTCAACGAGAGGTATCTGAAAGTCGTACACGTGCTCCTCCTAACAATGACGTGGGACATACGACGCAACACGATCCGGTCGCCAGCCAGGTGAGTTTGGTATGCGTCCCTCGTCCATAACGCAAACCAATACAATCAATATCATCTGAGTCGGGTACGAGCCTGCCTTGCTTTAATGCGGCGTTGCGATCCCGTTAGACCCTGTTTGTCCCGACTGACTGCAATGCCCGGCCTCGAGCTTCCGGCACCTTCACACACAAGCGCCAGACTCTCACAGTCCACGAGAGGAATCGCATACTGCGTCAGTACGCTGGGAACCTGTAGTACGTTCTGGGATATACGCCTAATTGTATTGACAATCACTTATACAGCATCCTCCTCGTCATGAGAGTATAAACAGCCATTTGATAATATTCTCGCTAGTACATGACCGCCGATGTTCCAAGTATTGTATATAGAGTGCCTGTCTAAGCAGTGAGCCACTAAATATAGGATACTTGTTACTATGGTTGTCTTGACACTCTGGCGACGAGTAGGTCACCAGACTCCGGTGAGTCAGTCCCCTCCCATGCAGGGAGCGCCGGACTGCGGTATGTGGGGTTATAAGAGCTCCGAGTCGTCCTGCCTGCTTGACGGGGCCTTCGCGACGACGTTGGCGCCGCAAGTTCAAATCACGCCGATTATCGACGTTTCGAAGTATTCCAGCATAGATGTTCCCATCCCTGAAGCTGGTCACCCTCGTTGGGTTGGCTCATTATGCCTATGCTGTACCCCAGGCAGCGACCACTCCGACGACGACAGGAGTACCCACTGTGACCATCTCGACCTCTGTCGCTAGTCCTACGGTCTCACTCAGTGCCTTGGTGCCCTCCCAAGCCTCGTTGCCTGCCACCCAGCCATGGTGCATCGGCCAAATCTTTTGTCCGGGCGCGGTAAGTCCGTCATGGTTTCTCGGCGCGAATCGTGACTGATCCCTGTCCGTACCGATGTAGTTACTGCAAACCGTGAATCTCGCACAGGTGTACACCGATGCAAAGACGATCGTCGACAAGCCCACGAGCAAATCGTCTCAGCAAGTCCTCTCGGACTTTGCTGCGTTCAACCTCTCGACCGTGACCGAGGGCGATATCGTCAACTTTATGGACAACGACTTCCTTGGCGAGGGTCTCGAACTCCAGGGTGCTTCGTTACCTGGGTTCAATCCTAGTCCGTCATTCCTGAGTAATGTCACCGACCCGTTGCTCCAGGCGTTTGCGCAAGTTGTTAATGGATACTGGACTCAACTCGCTAGAACGGTCAACCAATCCGCTCTTTGTAGCATATACCCCGGCGGAGCGTGCGAGAGCACCTTTATCCCGCTGAATCATAGTTTCGTCATACCTGGTGGACGCTTCCGAGAACAATGTGTGACATTTCCCGATGGTTATTTGATCAGGCGCTGACGTGTTCTTCGTAGATTATTGGGACAGCTACTGGATTGTCCAGGGCCTGCTGAAATCGCAGCTTTACGATACCGTCAACGGAACGTTGCAGAACTTTATGGACGAGATACAGGATTTCGGATTCATACCCAACGGAGGTCGTACTTATTGTAAGTATTCCCTCTCCTGCCACACCGATCTACGTAGGCTCACATATGTAGACTTGGACCGTTCCCAGCCTCCGCTGTTCGTCCACGTAAGTTCCGAATACTCGACTATTCTGGATTGAATTTGATGTATGCATCAAGATGCTTTCAGACTACGTTGCCACTTCGGGCGACACGTCAATTCTTGAGCGTGGGCTTCCTAGCGCTGAGGTACGTGTTTTGTTCTCTGCTCTTGCTCTGCTAACCGGGATACGTCAGGCGGAACTTGCATGGTGGTCCAACAATCGGACAATCCCAGTGACGAGCCCATACACCGGCCAGAGTTATTCGTTGGCGCACTATGCGGTTAATAACAGCGCACCACGCCCAGAGTCGTATATCGAGGATTACATGACCATCCATGACCCCACACTATCGACGCCTCTCACTGACTCCCAAGCTGCGGAACTTTATAGCGAACTCGCCTCCGGAGCTGAGACCGGCTGGGACTACAGCTCCCGGTTCGAGCTCGTCCCGCAACTTGGCAATCCCGGTCTCCGTACGCTGAACGTCAAGAATAACATTCCCATTGATCTGAATAGTATACTTTGTGAGTAATATGATTGGCCGCCTTCGCTACAAACAGCTGACCCGTCCCAGACAAGGCCCACGTCCTCCTAGCCGGCCTTTATGAAAACTCCAATGCCACAGCTGCTGCCAACCACCTCCAAACCGCTGCTGGGATCCGTGCTGGGATCTTGGACCTCATGTGGGACGCTTCAAAGCTTGCGTTCTATGACTTCAACCTTACTTCAAATTCACGCAATTCCATATTCACGGCCGCGACGTTCTACCCAGTATGGAATGGCATCATCCCCGATGAGATCCTCGCTTCTCAGGCGAACGCGTTCGGTTACTTCGCCGCTGTGAACATGGTCATGAACAAATACAATGGTACTTTCCCTGTAACCTTCGTGGACTGGACAGGGTTGCAATGGTAAGCGACGATTGTTCTTGATATTCCGCAGTCCTTGCCGACGTGTTCCCTCAGGGACGCACCGAATGCCTGGCCTCCTCACCAGTACATCATCATCTCTGCTCTCGAGGCGTTGCCCTCCAACCTTACGACAAACGCTCTCCCCACATCTGGCTCGGGACAATCGACATACGGCCTCATTCCTGCTGGTCAGCTCAATTTCACAGAGGCCCAGCTCCCTGGGCAACCATACCATGACGGTCAGACCACTGTAAACGTCACATCGACAGGACCCGGTGCCGATATCAACCAGTTGAACGGAACTGTCGTGAACGGTGGAAACGCCACGGCTGGCGAAGGCTGGGCGGCTACCCTCAGGCGAGAGATGGCAAATAGATACTTTACAAGCGTTTTGTGTAGCTGGTGAGCATACACCCTATTCTTCGCTTGTTCGACTTGTCATGTCGTCTGTAGGCACGCTACTGGAGGGTCTATTCCGGGCATGCTGCCCCAACTCCCTGCTTCACAACTCAACCTTACTAACAGCGTCAACAACACTGGCAATGTACGTCGTCCGTTCTGCGTTGTTATACATGTATTTTGCTGGACTTCAATTTATCGTTCGATTCAAGATGTACGAAAAATTCTCCAATCTCAACGTCGATTCCTCGGGGTCCGGCGGTGAATACACCGTCCAAGCTGGTTTCGGCTGGACGAACGGTGTCCTGCTGTGGGTTGCAGCCAACTATGGTCAAGTGCTTGTCGCCCCCCAGTGCCCCTCACTTGCTGCTGCCGTGACTAGCAGCTCGAGTGGTGCTGCAGGCTTGAGACTATCCTCGTCCTCGGTGGGAGCCATGGCGGCTGCAGTCGTTGTGTCACTCGTCGGGCCGTTCTTGTTGTAAACAGCTTTCCGTGAACATGATAACGGGTGATCGTGATCTCCATAACGATAGCCGTTGTCCAAGACACCCGGAAGCAAAACACTGGTTTTCGGGGGACAAATGTACTTTTCATTCTCGCCATATTTTTGACCTTGCCATGCGCTGCGCTGCTCGTATTCACCCGGCTGTGCTCGCAGTACCACCCTTGTAGCAACTGTCGTGATCCGGGTATGAAAAGAACATGATATACTTGGTCTCGAGACGCTCTGGCTCTCTAGTGTCGGGATTTTCCGCGCTGCAGAACTTAACAAGCACATCTGCTTCCCGTGTCAATGTTCACCTAAATTTCCTATAATGGGTCGATGCTACCAAGTCTTCTCGCGCGACCGCCGCCATGTCAAACAGGGTCCCATCGTGATACCCGGTGACCCTCAGGGACATAGCACTGGCACAGCCCGACCAAGTCTACCACTTCCTCGGACTTGCCACTTGCCAGGCGTCCAGCTCGCCTCCCGACGCCAGCCCGAACTTTCCACTAGTCGCTCGTCTGTCAGTCACCATCTCAAAACATTGTCCGTTCAGTCCGTTCTACCCCGAGGATTCCTCGTATCTGCGCAACGTGTCATTCAAAGTGAGCCCACCAACTTTCGATTCGGTTTCAAGTCGCTTGGACTGGCAGTGCATGGGAAATTGTACCCACAAAATTAAATGCACTCGTTGGCGTGTATCTCGAATCGTAAATACTATAGCTGAACTATCCACGGCAGCTACACGCTGACTCCCCAAATAGCCTATGAGCTGCCACCGTACTTGATCTGACTGGACGCTACCACGCTGCACAGCACTTCCTACGCGAACGGGGTGCGACACTATATATTTATGGTTCTCGACTAGGCGCATAGCCCGGGCCGCATCAAATCAATCCTCCATGAACACTTGCCCTGCATCGATTGCCACCGGGAGAATCTTTCGAATCAAGAATGCCATCATCTTCACGATATGATGCTGAGAAATCATGCTGGCATAAAAACGGTAAGAGGAACACCAGAGTGGTCCTGGCTGCTCGGTACTTAATCTCGAATCCCCGAACACTTTTCCAGTTGCAGAAACGTGTCCTTGCAAGATGACCTCCATCGGTGT
>JBBPNB010000657.1:0-14012 GCA_038090635.1 Rubroboletus satanas | reverse complement strand
AGCGGCGTCGGCGTGCGGTGCCCTTGTGACTGACGATGTGGCTTATTTCATATTCTTCTTCGGTAGAGGTTAGGTCAGGTGGGGGACGGGGGAAGTTGGGGCTGTGTTCATCGGTTTCAGTGTATGGAGTCAATAGGGAAGCATGGAAGACTGGGTGGATTTTCCAGGAGGGCGGTAAGTTCAATTGGTAAGCCAGGGCAGAGATTACTTTGTTGATGGCAAAGGGGCCATGTTGTTTAGGGGATAGTTTTCGATTGGCAGATAAGGGAAGGTTTGTGGCTTCTAGCCACACCAGCTGACCAGTCCAGAATGGGACAAATTTGTGACGCCCCCTGTTGGCCATGATGTCCTGGGAAAGGCTAAGGGCCGATTTGGCCTCCTCGCGAGCGGAAGACAGTTTGGCTAATCGGTCGGCCAGGTGGGAAACGAAGGTCGGTCCGATTTTCGGGTAGGCGCGGGGATGATAGCCCATCATGAGGAAGAAGGGGGATTGTTTGGTGGCGGAGTGCACCATGGAGTTATGGTGAAACTCTGCCATTGGGAGGAGGTCTGGCCAGGATTGCGGCTGTTCTTGGCAGAAGAGGCGTAGGTAGGTTTCAAGCTCCTGATTGACTCGTTCGGTTTATCCATTGGTTTGGGGGTGGTAAGCGGTAGAAAGGGCAACGTCGTAGTGTAATAAGCAAGAAAGTTTGAGGGCGAAGGTTGAAGCGAATTGAGGACCACGGTCGGATATGACCCGGTCATGGAGGCCGAAGCGGGGAAAGACATGTCGATAAAATAGTTGGGCAACGTCGGCGGCCGAGACACTTTTGGAACAGGGAATGAAAATCACCCCCCGGATAAGGCCATGGTCCACCATGACCAGAACAGAATCCAGGGAATCAACAAGGGGCAGACTGGAGATAAGGTCCATGGTGAGGTGTTGAAAGGGGCGGGTGGCAGTGGTGGGAACAGGGGAGAGGGGGGGACAAGTGGGGTGGGTGTTCACCTTGTGCTGCTGGCAGGTAGCACAACTGGCAATGAAATGGCGGACAAAGGTGAACATACCGGGCCACCAATAGTCACGGGATAGGAGAGCCAGGGTACAGGCTGCGCCCGCATGGCCCCCATGAGGGGCGTTGTGGACAGAAGAGATGAGGGTAGACCGACAGGATTCTGGAATATAGAGATGGCCTTGAAAGGTCAGACGAGAGCCGTTGTAGGACCAATCATTGGGGCGAGCATGAGGGAAGAGACTGGTGCCCAGGGACATAGCCGTGAGCGCAGAGGCGACCAGAGAGTCTGAGCGGGAAGAGGAGGCAATCTTATCGACGATGGCAAGATCCAGGGAACGAGCAAAAACAGAGTCAGGGAGGAGCTGGAGGGCGGCATTGTTGCTGGATGTGTCGACAACATGGCGGCGAGATAGGCTGTTGGCAGGGCCCATTTGGGAGCCAGGAACATGGGAGAAAGTAAGGTCGTAATCCTGGAGGAACATTTGCCAGAGGGCGTGGCGATGAGAGAGTTTATGAGGTTGTTTGAAGTACAAGAGATTCTTGTGGTCAGTGAGAATGGAGATGGGAAGTCCGGTACTGCGAAGATAATGACGCCATTCCTGCAGAGTGAGGATGACAGCGAGAAGTTCCTGATCATAGATGTCATAATTCCGCTCGGGTTGGCTGAAGGATTTGGAGATGTAGGAGCAAGGGTGGAGGTCACCATTGCCATCCTTCTGCATAAGAACACCCCCAGCCGCAGAGAGGGAGGCATCCGTCATGACAAAGAAAGGGCGGAAGAGATCTGGGGTGCGGAGAACCGGTTGATGGAGGAAGGCATTCTTGAGGGTACGAAAAGCCCGTTCATGGTCGGTGCCCCATTGCCACAGGGCACCCTTCCGGGTAAGATCGTGCAAGGGACGAGTGATGTCGGAGAACACCGGAATAAACTTGCGATAAAAGTTGCAAAAGTCCAAGAAGGAGCACAGGGTGGAGACATTGGTGGGGGGTTTCCAATCTTCGATGGCAGAGAGTTTGGTGGGGTCCATCTTGATGTGGTCGTGAGCGACTACTAGCCCCAGATAATCGACTTTGGGAAGATCAAAGTGGCACTTCTCGGGCTTCAGGTAAAGGTGCTGTTCGCGAAACCGTTGGAGGACCTTCAGGGTATGTTTGTGGTGGACGGCAGGGTCGGAGGAATGAATCAGTATGTCATCCATGTAGACAACGAGCCACCCTTCAGCAATGAAATCCACGAAGGCGTCATTCATGTAGGCCTGGAAGGTGGCGGGGGAGTTGCACAGGCCGAAAAACATGACAGTTGGTTCAAACAGCCCAAAGGGGGTGACGAAGGCAGCCTTCCAGCGGTCCTCCAGCTTAATCAAGACATTATTATAGCCCCATCGGACATCGAGCTTAGTAAAGATAGAGGACCCCCGTAATTGGTCCAGGAGATCGTTAATGCGAGGAAGGGGGTACACGTTCTTCACCGTATGAGAGTTGACATATTGGTAGTCCTGGCAAGGACGTAGCTTTCCATCCTTCTTCTGGACAAAGAAAAAGGGGGCCGCTTGGGGGGATTTCGACGGCTGAATTTTGCCATTAGCTAGGTTTTCTTGAACAAAGGTTCGACAGGCAGCTAGCTCCTCGGGGTTCAGTGAGTAATTGGAGGCCCGTTTTGGGACGAAACTCGGGAGGAGTTGAATTCCATGATCGAAGGGGCGAGAAGGGGGAAGAGTCGTACTTTCTTCGTTGATGAAGACATCGCGGAAACCTTGATATCGCTGGGGAATACTGGTAGAACGATTTGCGGCCTCTTGTGCCAGCGTAGTAGAGATGGTGACCTTTCGTACTCGTTTGGGTAGACAGGAGAACCGTTCCAGGAGGAGACGGGCCAGGTGGTTGTTTACATCGTGGCCAAGATAGCAGAGAAGGTATTGTTGGCCTAGAGTCTCAAGTCCGTTTCGCTTTTGTGGAGAAGGCGAGGGGTTGACTGAAACGGAGCAAGTGGTCCAGTTGATAGAGGGGTTCCGTTCAGCGAGCCAGGACATTCCAAGAATAACATTCTGATGTTTTCCACTGGAGAGGACGAGGAAGTCATGATCTTCTTCGTCGTTGTCGATCCAGATGTGGAGACGAGTCTTGAACTTAATATGCCCCATCTTGTTTTCGGTTCCATCTGCGTTGTATGCAATGCGAGATTGTAATAATCTAGTTAACGGAAGGTGATGTCGACGAGTGAAGGAATAGTCAATGAAACATGCAGTGGCTCCACAGTCGATCAAGGCAGGAGTGGATACAATGTTTTTGCTGCCCAGGGGAGTGAGGGAAAGAGGAACAAATATTGATTTCTCACTCTTAGGTACAATTACAGTGGGCAGAGATGGAGAGCTCAACGTTGTCCCGAGTCTCCGTTTCAAAAATCTGAGTCCACTACCACTCAGTTGACTTGTTCCTCCACTCCTGACTCGGCATGAGGTTCTTCTGCATCTTCATCGTAACAGGTTTTAAGGACATGTAATACTTCCTTGCGATCCGCAGTGGGTCCCAGCTTTGAATTATAGGCGTCGAGGTCATCTGAAGCTTCTGGAATAGTTTGGACCATACGGGCTTTCTCGGGCAAAGAAGGAGTTTTTGGCTTATAAGCCAGATGACCAGGGTGATTTCGGCTGGAACATCCTACTTTGTGACAGACATAGCATCGTCGCTCATGATTGTGGCAAGCGCGTTCTGGTCCTGTCAAGCGGATTCGGTCGACGTCCATAGCGTTAGGGTCTTTTCGGGGAGTGTGGTACAACCCCTTTTTGAGGTCACGGAGCATTTCGTAATTCTGCACTTGGTTGGACGCTGCAGTTTGCCATCCCTGAAGGGTGGTTGGCGTGGTTCCGACAGCGAGGTGAGAGGTGAGTTCATAGGGGAGTCCAGCTACATAGTAGTCACACAGGACCGCCGTTTGGTTTATTCCGGAGAGTCCGGATAGGAGGGAAAACTTGATGTTGTAGTTCTTCAGGGCTTCAGGAGAGATTGAGCCCATCTTAATTGCTTTCAGGCGTCGACGAGCATCCTTTGCTTTGTCTTTGGAGGAGAAAGTGGCGACGAATTCATTTTCGAAAGTTTCCCACTTCTGGTAGGTGGCTGCGTCTTCGGCGAGTTTGTTATAGTATCCTTCGGCGAAGATTTTCCCCTGTCCCTTGCTCATTCTAGCAAGGGCGATAGCGACCGCCTCCCCAGGAGTCAGCTTGGCCAATTTGATCTGGTTGTAGACTTTCATTGCCTTGAGCCACCAATTGGCATCCTCGATCTTTCCTGAAAAGTCTTTGGGAAGAGCTTCTTTTCCCATGTCATCAGATGCGTCAGAGTCGTAGTTGTCGTCGGAATCTGGTCCGGGTAGGTGGACATCGGGTTGAGAGGGGGACAGTGGTCTAATGGATCGAGTAGGGTTAAAGGTAGATGAGGGACCCAGTTGTCTGGTAGGGGTGGGGGAAGGAGAGACGAAGTGTTTGTCAGAGGAATCTGACGGTGGGGTGATGACTCGGAAGCAGCGGGATCGGGATGCTTCGTTCTGCCTGATAGTGGCAGCAGCCCTTTCTTGGTTTAACTGGTGTAGGTAGTACTGTCTATCCTCGGCCGAGAGGTTAGGGTTCTGGAGGATTTCCTGTAGGTTGGAAATGGTGGGCAACGATGTAGTAGGGTTGTGGTTTAAAGGGAGCTAGTTCTTTTGTTACAACCCTACCAGTTCTCCTGTTAATACCAAGAGTAGGTAGTGCAACAAAGTCCTAACAGCAGGCACTCAGAAGTAGCCTTAGTCTTAGAGAGATCCACGGAAGAGGAACGCCAGGAGATACGTGGTACTCACGTAGAACTAGCTGGGGTGCATAGTTCTACGGCTGGGTTCTATATACGAGTACAGAGGTGTTACGAGGCCAGAGGATCCCTTAAGGGGATTCATCTGGAAACCGGTTGACACGAGGTAGAGGGGAGGCATACTATGATAACAGAGGAATCTGGATAGGGAGTATTGCTGCCGGTCCTCATGTAGAACATGAGGCGAAATGAGGACCGGAGTATTGGTACATGAAACGGAGGCAATACAGAAGTATTCATCAGTCCAAAGCACTGCTGTGCTGGCTGCTAAAGGTAATCAGGAAGGAAAGAACGGTAAGGTAGAAGTAGGAGTGGGAGGGAATGAAAACGGGTAATATTCATAGGGAGACCGTTGGGTTGTAACATTGAGCTTGACAAAGCCATTCATCTCCATGTCACCAATCAAAAACACTTATGCCTCTCTGATTTTGCCCAATTCAATGACCTCTGAACAACCTTTCTCACCTCCTTTGGCATGGGTCCAAGTACTGGAGAGGGAACAGCTGTCCAAAACAGAAAGTCTGAACAACAGGTTTCCAATCTTGGATGGCGGGACCCTTGCCACAATTGGAATCGAGGCACCTGTCACCACCCAGCATCTGAATGTCCATATGAGCATGTCTGCGATTGCTGTGGCTGTCATAAACCTCACTGATGACCTGACTATTTGAAATCAAAGTCTCAATCAGCAGCTCAGTAGGGGTCAGCAGTTTCAACAAAACATGATTTGAGATCCAGAGGCAGCTATCAGAAGTTGCACTGTTTGTTGGATGGAATATGCAGTCCTCTTTTATGTTCACCACCTGAAGAGTTTCACAATATTGAAGCCCTTAACACTATTCACTCTTATCCACATCTGTTTAATGTTTCAACTCCTACCAATGTCAACTATTTTGAATCTCTTCTCTCTAGTCACCTGAATCAGCCTTTTGTCCAATCTGTGTGTTGTGGGCTTCAGAAGGGTTCTTGGCCTTTCACCAATATACATTATGGAGAGTGGCCAATTACCTGGGATAACTCGCATCACATTCTGAAGACTGACAAAGAAGCTTCCTTCTTATAAACACAAATTGACAAAGAGGTTCACATGGGTCATTATTCACCTTCATTTGGTCCTGAGTTGTTGCCTGGAATGTATAGCATGCCAATCCATGCCATTCCAAAACCTGGCCCAAAAAAATTCCACCTCATTACTAACCACAGTGTGGGGCAGTTTGCCCTCAACAACATGATCTCATGAGAGGATATAGCTGGTGTCATCCTTGACAATATACAAGACTTAGTGAATGCCCTTTGGCTCCTTCATCAACAAGATCCAGACATGGAGCTTATGCTTTGAAAGGCTGATGTGACTGAAGCTTACTGACAAATGCCCATGCATCCTCTTTGGCAGATTAAGCAGGTTGTTTTGGTTGGCTCCAAGTGCTATGTAGATCAATGCAACATATTCAGAGGGTGTGTGTCTCAATGTATCTTTCACACTTTCATGTCCTTTTCTTATATATCTATGTCGATGATTCTTTCTCAGCACAATGGAAAGGACAATTCCTCTTTTACCAGCCCTATGGGACAGCCTTACCATCTAATCTCACTCAACTACTTCAGCTTTGGGATCACATTGGTCTACCACATAAGGAGAAAAAGTAGGTTTTCAGAGATGAATTGCCAATAATCGGATTCAATGTTGATCCTAATCTTATCCATGTTTGAATGTCGGATGAGTCATGGCAGCAACTCATTGCTGCCATACAGGACTTTGGAGTTCATGGGACCAGATAGCCTTTGAGGGATTTCTAGCGGTTGCTGGACACCTTAATTGGGCCCTGAATGTCTATCAACTCTTGTGTCCTGGTCTTTGTGCAGTATATGCCAAAACATCGGGGAAACTACATCAACATGCTCTTCTCTGGATCAACTGTAATGTTGAATGAGAGCTCAATTGGGTTATTGGCCATTTGTTGGCATCTGATGGCATCTATTTTCTCCATTCCCTTGTCTGGTCATATTATGACCTTCCATCATCGACTCTTCATGTCTACTGTGATGCATCCCCACTCACTCTTGTGTTTTGGTATCCATCTCTCAACCTTGCTTTTAAAGCTAATGCTGAAGATCTCTTTTCTTCTCATGGTGACTCCATAATTTATCTTGAAGCTCTATGTGTCCATGTTGCAATTCTTGATGCTGTTCCATATCTTTCACATGGAGGCTGCCTGGCCGTTTTTATGGACAATATCAATACAGTTCAGCTTTACAACTCACTCACAGCACTCCCATTCTTCAACTGGATATTGATTAAAATTATGGATGTCATCATCCCCAGTATAATTGATTTCAGAGTTTACCATGTCCCAGGACATTATAATGATATTGCTGACACCCTCTCCCATTGACGCAATGCAGATGTCCTCACATCTCATCCAAATATGGTCATATCCTCCTTTCAACCCCCTTATCCATCGCTGGAGGCAGCATTGTTATGATTCCACAACACTTGCAGTCCTGACAACCCAGCCGAGTTGCCTGCACCCTGGAACATCTCCTTGTGGAGTGTTCTATTGCCTTGGGGTTTGCACTTGACCACTCCATACAATCCATTTACTCATTAGCACTTAATTCCTATCTTATCTTCTATACCCTCCATCATCTCGACCCTCATTCCACTGCTGACATGCTGTCATTTTACATCACTTACATGTCCCACCACATTGAGCCTCACTCAATTCGCACTTATCTTGCAGGTATTACCTCTGAGCTGGAGCCTTTTTACCCTTCAGTCCATGAAAGCCATCATGCATCTTTGGTTGCACGCACTCTCAAGGGCTCCCTTTGCCGTTTCTCAGCTCCCATCCATCAAAAGGCTCCTTTGATCCAGAATGACCTGCTCCATGTCTCCCACTCGCTTCTTTTATCCCTTCAGCATGATGACCTGCTCTTCCTCTCACAGCTTTTGACAGGTTTTTTTTGGCTTACTGCGTCTCAGTGAGCTTGTCCAATCTGACACCCACTCTTTATGATCTTGGAACAGCTGTTCCTGGCATCACTCTGTTCACCTCATGAAGAACTCCTTTAGTTTCATCATTCCTCAGTCCAAAAGTGACTTCTTCTTTGAAGGAAATCATGTCATCATCTAACACAATCATATTGAACCTGACCCATTCACATTCTTCTCACACTACCTTCAGTCTCATGATGCTCTGTGTTATGACGCTACCACTCTCTAGGTGTAAGCCAAGATAGATAACTGTCAAGAATGTAGCAGCAAGTAATCAAAGAGGTACTCGGAGACTCAGGGAGATGAATACACCAAGAAAGCAGGTATATTGTGTAGAATTAGCTGGGGAGCTAAGTTCTATGCCAAGGGGTTTATATACAGGGGAGACCGTGCTACGAGAGGAGAGGATCCCAAAAGGGGAAATGGCCTCAAGATATCCTGTGGGCATGGCAACAAGGAAGCCTCATGGTAAGGCTATATATAGCGGAGATGAATCAAGGCAGTGTCGGTCCTAAGAATAGGAAAGAAGAAGGACCAACTGTCTGGTAAGAATAGAGTTAGGTTTGTACAGGAAGATACTGTGGAGATCAAGATAGATCAACACAGGAAAGGGAAAAGGGATGGTCCGTAGGGGTAATGCCCGTCCACAAGGTTAGGAAGAGGAATAAATGAAAACGGTAACCACGAAGTGTAGGATAAGGGTTAGGAATCAGAGCCAGACCATTGGTTTGTAACACTCTGTTTTCTTTCTTCCCACATCTCTGGATTCATTCTGATAGGTCAGTACCTACTCGTGGCTGGTTTCTTCATTGGTTGCATATTTTTTTTCCTCACTCCATTGGTGGTCATTTCATGCATGCAGATGGTGCCACAGCCCTTGCTGCTGTGGGTGTGCCTCCCTCTCAGATTCAGGCAATTGGCTGCTGGAAATCTGACACCTTTGAGAGGTATATCTGATGTCATCCCACGCTACTACAGGCTGTCCTGTTCCATGGACGGTTGATCCATGACCCACTGTTTGTGCTGTTACCATGACTACTTGTATGCTACTTTGTCCCATTAATTATCTTTTTCTTTATCTTTCTTTCTTTTCCTTTGCCCTCCCTTCCTTCCCTATTAACACTATTTACATATAGCATTCCTAGCAGCTTCCTTGTCATGTATTATTTAGTCTCAGTCACTAAGGCTCCTGCCTCAGTGGTTCAACAATTCACACCCTGGGCCACTGTCATGTGACCTGGTTTTGGCTGGCTTCACATCCTGCCACCCACTCCCTATAACTGAAGACCAATTAGAGTAATGTTCCTGATGATGTCACTGCTTCCTGCCTTGTCAATGGGGTAATTAGGGCACTTTCAGATGCTTACATAATCACCAGATGCATAATAAGAGGTTCTGTGGATCTTTTGGAGGTTTTCTGGAAGTAGTGGCTTCTTAAAGTGATGTTCCTGATGATGTCACTGCTTGCTTATGTAACCACCCTTGCCTTGACAATTGCTTATGCAATATTGTCTGTATTTGGGATGATGAGATAATCAGGACACTTTCTGCTGCTTATATAATTACTCAGATGTATCAAATACAGTAAGAGGCTTTGGAGATCTTCTGGAGGTTCTCTAAGGGTTCTTGGGATGTTTCAATGGAAATTACACAATATCTATTTTTAGAACCTCTGGAGGTCAGGCCTCAGAGGCCAATTAAGGCTGACATAAACAACCCACCTCTTAGGCCCTAGTTGTTGAGAAGTGCATATATATACTGACAGAGTCACACATGGCGATACTTACCTGTGGCTTAGTAAGTGGTCTGGTAGAATGTAGTGGTTCGAGTGCAAGATTGATTAGAACTCAGACTAGCCAAGTCTGAATGTAAATATATTGGAGCGTGTGAACTATTTGTACTAATATAGGTATTGTACTCCTATCATTCAACACTCCCCCTGGTCTAATGTACCATAGTAAGGTAAGACCAAATGTACACTACTATCAATCGCACAATCAATGAAAGGCAAGATTCTTGAACTGAAGTCCAAGTTAAGGTCTGAACTTCTCAAACTTGACATGTCTGAGGTTTTTGGTAAACATATCCACTGGATTGTCATCTCCAGGGATCACATACATAGTAGTACCTGATGTGTGTTACAGTTGTCAGTTTGGCCTGTACTCCGTTATTTTCATTTCTTCTTGTTATTCGCAATAACCTCATTTAACCATTCTACTTGCCTCGTGGACAGGAATTCCATTACTTCAGACCACCATTTCTCTTCCTGTGTTAATCTCCATGATTGACACAGCCTCACTTCCATCAAACCTAACTTTCCTCTTCTTACCATACTGTCAGTTCCATCTTCATTCCTATTCGTTAGGAACCAACATAGCCTTGCCTCCTATTATCCTTATGTTACACCTCATGTAGTCCTCAAGGCTCTTCCCCATTGGGAAGCCTCTCATCTAGTAGCACGCCCTGTATCTATATACAGTAACCCCTCAGTGTAGAACTTAGCTCCCCAGCTAGTTCTACACAATATACCGCATATCTTCTGGTGTATCCCTGGTCGGACCTCTCTAAGTCCATAGGCTACTTCTGAGTGCCTACTGCTACATTCATTGTTGACTATCTATCTTAGCATTACGCTAGGAGAGCGGTAGCGTCATAACAATGTGGATGTGTTTCGAACATTTCTCGGTGACTGGGTTTTCAGCTATGAATAGGGAGCCCTGGTTGTCACTGCAGATGGGGATAGGGTTGAGCTTCAGCCCAAGTTCTTCGAGCATCTGCTTGATCCATATGACTTGGCGAGAACAGTCACTCAAAGCCATGTATTCTGCCTTAGTAGAGGACAGAGCTGTGGTCTTTTGTAGATGTAAGTTTCACAAGAACACTTCATTTGCTAATTTCAGGTAGAAATCTGTTTGCAAGTGACCAGTGATTTTATCTTGACCCCAGTCAGAGTCAGTGCAGGCAATTAAGCCTTTGCCAGATTCACCATCATAGACAAGTGAGTAGTCTGAAGTACCAAGGAGGTACTGGCATATGTACAGGACCTTGTCAAGGTGATCTTGTCAGGGGTTTGCTGATTGGCAGGCCAACTGAGTGACAGCATAGGCAATATTGGGCCTAGTCCCAATCATGAAGTATAGTAACGATCTGATCACGGTTTGAAACCAAGTCTGGAGTTCAGGATTGACCAGAAGGTCATTCTTCTCTGGGTAATATGTATCCCTGAGGTAGAGGGGTCCAAGCTGGCTTAGCGTTGATCATTCTGCAGCGCTCTAGAACCTTGTCAAGGTATTGCTGCTGGTCAATATAAGTGCAGTGACCTTCTCAACGGATGTTCATTTGGAGGAATTCACATGGTTCCCCAAGATCTCGACATTCCCACTTTTTCATAAAAGCAGCCATAAGTCTTTTGACCAGGCTCTTGTTAGGTCCACAGAATAATGCATCATCAACATATATGATAGCAAGTACTATCTTGTTTCCTGGCTTGTACACAAACAGGCTGGCATCCGTTCAGAGCCATTCAAATCCGGGTATAGGTGGGATACCTTAGCGATAAATGAGACAACTCATATCCAGTGTGAAACAATACACATGACCCGTTCAAATGTATCTTTCCCGTCGTCCACGGCCCGTGAGCATAGTTCCCAGCCACCCAAGCTTTGTCGTATCTTATCAAACCAAACGGCTACATTCCATGGATCCGAAACCTCGTTTCCCCCGTCAGTTTCGATGACTCGATCAATTCTCGGTCTGAAGGATAAAGTAACCGGCCTGGGTGGAGTCCATTTTGAGTGCATTTCCAAGGCAAACGACGTCCGTCGGGAATGGATTACAAGGCTCGTCCAAGTCTTCAAATTCTGGGATTTCCCTGGGGTTTGTCTCTGACGCATCGTACCTCCGGGAGAGCCCAAAGTTGATGAAATAGTACTTTGGAGGATATTGAGTACGCGTGAAATGCCTCGCGAAACCACTATAATTTCTTTGAACACAGTCTTCATGGGGAGTCTGTGTAGAGCAAGGGGTTTCTGTTCACAATTTCTGTTGCAGAGTGACATTTCGGATTGAAATTGTAGGAAGCGGATCCGCACCGGTGCGCAACGTGATGTCAGTGCATGAATAAAAGCCCCTTGAAAGGTGTTTAGAGTATGATTACATGTGCATAGATAGGGATACCTTGAACAATTTACGGGACAGTCTATCGCCAAAGGTGTCGAAGTACCGGCCAGAGAGAGCATTCGTTAAAACCCCGAGAAGCGATGTGGTGAATGTAGCGAAGCTTGTCGGAGTTGCGAAACTCAGCGACCTTGTCGCTACTTCTCCAGGATCGGCATCCAAACGATGAAATAGAGTGTCCTTGTTCATGGGGTGGAACCGACTCTCGGGGAAGCTTGGTGCGGAAATGTGTGGTTTCAGTCCAATTAATCCCTGCAAAGCCATTAATTCATGAGCAGGACGGTTGCCATTCTACATACCGATCGTTTACGTGATGCTTATGTATGAATTGGAACCACTGAAGGTCTGTTGTCGTAGTACGATTCAAGATCGTGAACATTCTTGACGTCGAATCCGTATGATCACAAACAGCGTCGCAGAGGCACACAACCCCTTGTCCATAGATTAGAGGCAAGACCAGGGTGAGGATATCGCACATCGCCAAGGCACTCGTCGAAAGGGATATACAATCCAACGTCTACTTCGTGAGAGTGGACCATTCGTTTGGTCGGTACCAATGCGACTACCTTGGCATCGCAGATTCGAGAGGAAAGCTGCGAAACCAATCAGTTGAAAGGCGCGAAGTAGAAGAAGGAAGTGCATACCTCTAGCCTCTTCCGACCTTCGACTTTCTCAGTTTCCGTCTGGCGGTTTCGGTGAGGGGGTTGGATAAATACCAAGTGGATTAATGCGATATTTTCTCTCCTCAGATCACTCTGGGCTGGTCTAGTTGTCCCCCCAGGCAGGTGGTGCCTTCCAAACCAGGGAGGGATCCAGCTTGACGTCGCCTACTACCGTTCGGACCAATACTGGGGCACAAAATGAGATGGGTGCACTTCAAGGGACACCATGACCTTGTGAGGAACGCACCAGCCAATCCAGACCCCGTCTTCGAGTCCGCATGTGCACCACTGAGCCAAGTATTCATGACAATGGTGTCAAAGAGCGCCTTGAGCCCGAAAACTGAGCCATCAGTTAGAGTCTCGCGTTGACCCGCTGGTATAGTAACGAGCCCCCGTTCATCTGTGGACGTTTGAACAGCCTACGGCCGTCCTAGCTGCTAGTCCCCTTTCCAGTGAAATCGTCCTTGTAGTTCCATCTTACCTTACGGTAATATTATTGCTTGCAGAATTAAAGTCACCTGGGTGGGCAGGAGATTTCGTGCGGTTGATTTGTTCGTAGTACGTGCGCGAGGTTACACGGTACATAAATTGACACGTCCCACCCTTGGTCCCAGCGAAGTGTTCGCACGGCGAGTCCGACCAATTCCAGAATCGATCCCCTTTGTCCCTTCCCACCTCCGGAATTCAAACTACTACAAATCACTACCACGCTATTACTTGCATGACTAGCTGAGCAGTTCTCTATTGATCAGTGGACGCTTGACGCCCTGGCAGAGGCGAGGCTATGGCATGCTGAAATGTTCAAGTTACCTGCTGTGGCTCGTCACAACTCCAGTTCAGGTTCCTCCCCCCCCACTTCGCTCCAACAAACGTAGATGGCCGGGGGTGCCATCCGTTGTCATGTAATATGACCTCTGGGTGGTTGGTATGCCATGCCCTCGGTCTCACCCTCTCAATTTGATAAATTGCGCAAACCGCGAGTAATTGTCTCTTCACCCTATCTGACGACTAACCTTCTGCCATTCATTAGGTCCCCTTGAATATCAAGGCTACCATTTTGTAGTCATGGTGGAATTCAGTTCGATTTTACCAACACAACAAATACCGGATATAAAGCCAGCCTACCATCTCGACGATGGATGGACTAATTTCCAACGACACGTTCCAATCCTCTGGCATTGGCTCAGTATTCGGGCTCAAGGCGCTCTTTGACACCATTATCATGAATACTTGGCTCAGTGGTGCACATGCGGACTCGAAGACGGGGTCTGGATTGGCTGGTGCGTTCCTCACAAGGTCATGGTGTCCCTTGAAGTGCACCCATCTCATTTTGTGCCCCAG
>JBBPNB010000656.1:0-14013 GCA_038090635.1 Rubroboletus satanas | reverse complement strand
CGACTGGGTTCCTGTTGTCGCTCGACAGCCCGCATCCCGCGTACCAAATCCACATCCTTCATGTCCAGCGTTGTCACAACGAACCGCCGACAGATTCCATCGTCTACAAAGACAGCCCATCATCGTGAGCGCTCGAGGTCACAAACGGACGGCGAACAAAACACCGAGAGAGAGAGCGAACTCACGAGAGGAGACGCCGTCGGACCGTCGAGGATGGACAACTCTTCGGGCGTGAATGGGAGTCGCGGAATGACCCACATCCGAAGTGGGACGAGCAAAAGAATGATGACGGGAAATCCGATCGCAGCTACACGCGACCACCCGCACCCCCAATCACGTCAGTAAAAATCGATGCGTGATGTTGAGCATAGATGGGTGAATCCGGGATACGTACCTATCGTCTGTGTGATGGCAAAGGTCGCACCGAAACCAATGAGCTGGATGGTGACAAACAGGACAAGACGCGATTTGCGGACTTTTCGGAGGGGCTCGTCTGGAGGGATGCACGATTTGTCTTGGAGGAGGTAGAGTAGTTTGAGGGTGATGCCGTTTCCTTGGAGGGCATCCGCGCCCATGTACCAGCTACGGTGCACGCTCAGTACTCGGTACAGTATAATTGGTCCTAATGCATGCGCGCATGGGATGTTGAGAGATTGAGCGCTTGTTAACGCATATTTCTCATATTGCATGGCTTTTCAGTGATCCCAACCGTATGCGTTATGACCAATCATACCGTAACGACATGCACGACGAACAAGAAAGGTAAGTCTCACAAGAGCCCCGCGAGCACGCCTCTCGGGATGAGGTGGAGAAGGTGCAATAACGGTCCAGTGAGAAGGACGAGACAGAATACACCCTGGACAAGGTTCGAGACCCGTTGCTCGACCACGGCGAGGGGAACTTCTTGCAATGCATCTTTGGCAGCATGCTTGGATTGTGTTTCTTCTATGGAAGGGAAGGGATTGTGTCTTCGAGGTGTCTGTGTTTGTCCTTCTTCGTCTGATTTCTTCAAAGGGTGGCCCATGACAACGAGAGAAGCCGTATGGATGGGTGCTTGAGGGATCAATCCGTTCGGAGCAGGAACGCCGAATAGTCCAGCAATGAAGGTGGTGATTCCTAGCAAGAAAAAGTCGTAGTGAAATCCGGAAGGCTTGCGCAGGGGAAATTGAGAGCCCTGCGCTATCAACGACTATTATGGAGATTAGCCTCTTCGTGGCGGCAAAGCGAGTGGTTGAGGACGTACAGAGACATTGTGGTCAAAAAAGAACAAGATCCACAATACGATGCCAAAGGGGAGAGCGATCCCCACCCATTTGCTATCGAGTTCCCAGAACCTGACAACCCATGCTCTTCCATTCGCGGGCTGGAAAGCGCCGCCCACCGGGAGAGTGGTTGGGTGTGCAGTACCAAAACGTCCCCAGTACGCCACGCCAGAAGCAGCGATGAGAGATATCGGCATGCCATAGTCTGCAAAGAAACGACGGAGAATCCGATTGAAATAGGCTGTCTTTGAGAGTGCTCGAAAAAGGAAGGAGGTGACGAGCATGACAAGTGCCAATATGATGCCGACGAATGCGCCATCGTTAGTGTCGCTGAACTGGCGGGTAATAACCTGTACGCCGTATTGAAGGTAGACCCAGGAAACATAGAAGCCAAACGTATCGCAGGAGAAGAGGGTGACATATTTCAAAAAGTTACACCCTGTGTCTTGTGCATGAGACGCCAACTTGAACTGATACCACCAGACTCACAGTTGAGAGCAGCAGTGATCCAGTGGATGATGGCTGCCCAGAGGTAAACCCAACCGACAAACGAGAGGTAATTGGGTGGGTTGGGCAGCTTTTCTATGATGTCATAAATCGTCTTGTTAAAAACGGTGATGGGACCTGGATATCGATTTGTGTGAATGAACGGGAAAAGAATCCGCAAGTATTGCATACCAGTTACACCAGCAATAGTCAGAGGCTGGGCCCCTAAAACCGAAAATATGAAGGCAGCCATGAAGGAGGATGTCAGGACCTCCGTTACGCCATATTGTTGGGTTGTTTCTATTAGGTCTAGAGAAAAGGCAATCCCAGGCAGGACGCTGTGCGACGAATCAGTTGTCTATTCAAGGCAAGGTGGAAAGACAAGAAGCATACTTTGCAAAGAATATCAGAATGGTAGCCGGAATGACTCTGTAATTCTGAGCATCGGACCAGTCACTCGGGTACCAGGGCGCACGGGCAGTGATGTCCCGCAAGATCCCAGCTCCAAAGTTGCGAATGAACTGTGGGAGGAAGTATCGCATCCACGAACGAGAAAATAGCGAACAATGGCCACGGAAATTCATTCTGTCAAGATTGTCAAGGGTGACGGGAAATGTCGAGACGTCAAACACGTCAAAATATGTGCTACAATCTAACACTAGTAGTGGTGCTCAGGCTGGCAATTATGTGGCTATTATGTGGCTATTCTCAGAGTTTGGAACATGTTTAGACCGGCAGGATGTAGCCATCGGAGTTTGAATATTATGCCTGCTCTTTACCTCCCCCATCAACAACACTCTGCAAGACTTCAAGCCCTGACTAACTGGCCTACAGCTACATCAGGAAAAATGGCAAAGCCTACATAACACTGATTGCACCCATCAACATCCCCCCCTTACATAGCACCATGTAACACTGACAATTTCTATGTATGCTACTATAGCACCCTATTACACAAGGGTCACCACACACAGTGTATCAACATCACCTACTGAAGTCAATTGTAGCATGATGTTTTGATTTCATTGAGCTACATAGAATCCATAGTCCATGATAGCTATCACTCAAACCCAATAAATAGGCAGAAAATTTTATATTCCACACAACAATGACATTGTAGATATGTACTGTATTCCATTGTACATACAAAATTGAATACCCTACCAAGGTGGATGTGAGAGTGAGGCAACATGAGGGGAGAGTGACACAATGCAAGGAGGCAAGAATGAGATGGCAAGAGGAAGACAAGAGCATACGCACAACTATGATGGTTGTGAGTGCATCATCTCAGGGAGTAGTTGTGGATGTACTTAGCTTTTTTTTTCCTTGCCTCAAGTTCCAGTGCATGAGTGTGTGATGGCCATGCTGATGTGTGCATGAGTGGTGGGATAGGGTATGAACAAGTTGAGGGGGTGCTTATCTTTTTTTTTCTTGCCTTTGAGTTCTAGTGTGCAAGTGTGTTAACATGCCATAGCATGTAAGCAGTCAGTATGTGAGTGAGTAGGTGTCACAGCAGGACTCACCTGGGCACGGTCATGCTGATCCGGGTGCATGAGTAATGGGGTAGGGTGTGGACAAGGGGTGTTAGGCAATTATGCTGGTGTGCACAGTTGCATGTGGTGGTCAGTGTGTGAGTGGTGAGTCACAAGAAAATTTGTGAGAAAAGCAACATGTCACATGTTAGATAATTTAGGGCTGGCGTAATGTTACCTTATCATTGCCCCAAGTTGCCCTTGTACTGCATAGCATTGCTGCACTGTCCACATCAACATTTCAATGTTTTATGTAACTGCCCATCACCCTTGCCCCCTAAGCCTTTTCCTTGTCAGTCAGTCAGTCACTGCTCAATGTGATCACCTGATTGAGTCACACATCCACCCTCACTCTTGCCCTCACCTCACACACACATGCCTTTGTGCTTGGGCATGCACATCCAACAAGAAGAGCAACAACACAACACGTGCAATCGCATGCATTGTGTCCTTGCTCTTCTCGTCCTCCAAGTTGTCCTCATCCTCGCCCTCAATGATACAGCATGTGCACCCAATGAGAGGAGTGACAGGACAATGCACACAGTTGCATGTGTTGTGTCCTCATTCTTCTTGCCCTCATCCTTGCCTTGCCATCGCCCTCCCTGTGCCCTCACCCTCCCTGCTTAGCAGCAACACAGCACATGTGTCCATCAGTAAACCAATCCTCATCCTGACAGAGCTGTATAGGACTTACAGAATTTTTACAGAGAGGTACCTAGTAATGCAGATCTCCACAGACCTATATCAATTCCACAGAATTCCACAGATGTCAGAATGAGGATTGGTTTGCTGATGTCATTGCACTTCTTTCTGTCGCCGTTGCCCTCCCCACTCATCCTCATTTTGCCTTGCCCTTGCCCTTCCTGCTCATTAATGATGCAGCATGCACCCTCATCTCACCCTCGCCCTCACACTGCTCATGCACAAATCCATAAATTCATGACTGTCCTGCTGGTAGTGTCGGTAGTGAAACGACTACACTGTTTATGCACTACACTACGCTCTTGCCATGTCTCGCCCACAGCTCTCTGTCACTTCCTTGTGGCCATGGCTCATTATGTTTCATTTCCCAATTGGTATTCTTAGGTAGTGTTTGCTATCTCTTGTATTTTATCGCAGTCTTTGCCGCCTTTCTCCTCATCAGTTGTGTCTCCTGTCCTCACCCCACGGCTCAGCTGCTTATCCCATAGTGCCTTGGTTTTTATTCTCCTTTCAGTCCTCAGCTCAGCCTGTTACTCATGCTGGCTCCCTGTACTCATCTCACCCCAGTCATTACCTTACGATCTGGCCCCTTTGACCTTATCTAGCCTTTGCCATCCCTCTTTCGTCATCATATATCATTAGTCATTCCTGTGACATCATCGTTACATCATTGGTCTAGTCTGGCCTAGACTCACTTAGTCATTAGGGCATAGGGTTAGTACAGTAGTATATAGTCAGTAGATAGTGCTTGTACTTACCTAGCTTTGGAATTCCATTTCTCTTCCCTTGATCACAGGCTTAGGCTTGTCCTTGGGTTGTGTGTGATTTGGCTAGGGCTTTTCCTTGTCTCTTTCAACCATCACCCAGTTTGTACAATTACATAACTACTGATTTGACACTGACTCCTGCCCATTGGGCCACATCTTCAGATGTCATGGCATTTCCATAGTGACCCATCCAGTTCAAGAAGATTGCAAGTTGAATCACAACAGAAAGTTGGGGGTAATTTGAGGTAGAGTGAAAGATGGGATTGGCACTGATCTGATCCAGGATCTCATTGAAAACCTCTGGATCAACACAAAGTTTTTTACGGAATAAATGTGTCCTGAATTCAGCAAAGTGATTGAAAAGATGTAGCTGCAATGCGTGCAACATCAGCTCTGCCACACACCACAAAACCTGTGCCCTAGAGACCTCATCCTGAAGCAATCAGATTGTGTCAAGTAATTGGTGATAGTATGGTGCCCTCACATCTGTTGAATCGATTGAGTCAACCAACTCTCTGTCAGATTCTGAATCAACAAAGGGGGTAATAGCCTATTTGAGCATATCTACTATCTTGAACAGTCAAGCAGTAAAAGTAAGAAAGAGCAAGTTGACAATGTTGAAGATTCGAGACTTGAGTTGTTTAAGTAGCTATGGCAATGACTGATGTGAAACAAGAGTAGTTTGCACAGCAGCATTGGGTCCATCAAGTGCAGGGGTCGATGTAAACAAAACCATGAATGGAGCTTGCACCTACACATTCTGAGGTGTAACCAACATCAGCAAACCAACCCTTATCCTGACAGAGCTGTACAGGACTTACAGAATTTTTACAGAGAGGTACCTAGTAATGCAGATCTCCACAGACCTGTATTAATTCCACAGAATTCCACAGATGTCAGGATGAGGGTTGGTTTGCTGATGAAGCTACCGCTGAATCTGAGCGAGACCTCTTGGAGGAGTAGCCTGCACAACAACTGCATTGTTATGTAGAGCCTGAAACATAACCGAAAGAGAGAACTTATGTTTTGATCGGATCCGGAGGATTGACGAAACTTGCAAGGAATGCGTCATTCCTTGTGCTACGATTATGTCCCGTTTTGGCATTCATTGACCCCCCCAATGGCATCCGGGATCGGTAATAGCAATAACAGGTACTTGGGGGTGCTGGTCAGTACTACGGAACCAACCCTAACCCTAAGTTTCATGTTCAAATCAACGTCAAAACTTGATGCAAGACATGAAATTTGAATCTCCGCTCATACAAAAAGCTCCTTTGGCTATTGATCAAAGTAACATTGTCAGTTGAATTTATGAATTTAAAAAAAATTGCCATCTATCTTCAATCGGCTAAGGGCAACATGACAAAATCAATGAACGCAGCCTCACGCCGCGTTTTCTCCCTCTTCACTTTTGCACGTCGCTTGCCCGGTCCTTGTGGTTCCAGCACATCTTCGTTCAAGTTCGTTGTGAGTTTGCTCGTCCTCGTCGTCTCGTTCCAGTCCTATCTCTGATCTGATCCTTTCTTTGCCACCCTACCCCCCTTAGTGGGACTGGTTTCCCCCGCAGTACCTGCTCGTCTTTCCAGAGTCCACCCACGCACCGTCGAACGGCGAATGGCTCTTTTCTCGGCACAATTATCATAATATCTTTAACCAATCTCATTTCGATCATTCCGAACCGCGCTTTGACGACGCAGTCATATTCTTTTCCCACCCCAAGTGCCGCGCGCGACCGCACCACTCCTTTCCGTTTCATTACTCCCCCCCCTCATGGCGTCTGAATCACCGCAAGTTCGTCGTCGTCCCACGAGGGCCCAACCGGTACACTCGCAGCGCAACTCTAATACCGTCCGAGCGTCTGTCCTCGAGACCGCGCTCGAACTGGGCTTCGGCCACAATTCGACCGTCGCAGACTGGATCTTCAATAACCCTGTTTTAGAGGAACCGGAGGATCCCCATCCCGAACCAGACGACCAAGGCAAACACGATACCACATCAGAACTAGCTCTAGATGTCGCGGGGGTGTGTACCCTATTTTCCTTTTTTTCATCCTAGCCCCCATCGCATGCTAACTACGGTCCCGCTAATGTGAAATTCATTTTTTCTAGGCAATAACGCCCACTTCCACGTCGGGTTCCAATTCCACCTCAGATGAATCCTCCTCCATCAATTCCCCAGGAAACAACGTTCCTAGTGCGGCCGTCACAACCATCCAGGTACACGCGCACAAGCCAAGTGTCACAGACTCCCCTCATGTGCACTTTGGGGATTTTTCCTCGGATCAGTTACAGTTATTCTCACCCTTCGCTCTATCCCCACACGATGCGTATCATGGAGAGACGACGGTCGTTTCGTTAGAAAAGCCCCCTGGAGACACTGAGCGCTCGCACAGTCACCACCATACTTTATGTCTTAGCCCTAGCCACGAAGGTCCTACCCCAGGGCCTGCTGATACCGACTACACCAGCGAAGGTCAACACCCCTCAAAAGGAAAAGCGAGCAAGAAGAAAGATAAAACTGGGAAACCGAAAGGTGGCAAGAAGTCGGATCCCACAGCCCTTGATGTCAACGAAACTGGCGAGAAGGATGGCGACTATGCGTCAGAC
The DNA here is from genome assembly GCA_038090635.1 of Rubroboletus satanas. Classification (NCBI taxonomy): domain Eukaryota; kingdom Fungi; phylum Basidiomycota; class Agaricomycetes; order Boletales; family Boletaceae; genus Rubroboletus; species Rubroboletus satanas. The sequence goes on along the minus strand of JBBPNB010000656.1, from coordinate 6,658 downwards.
GGCGGCTATCTTTCTGTGTCCTCCAATAAATCTCAGGGAAAGTCACCTGGCAAGGTTAAAACTCGTGCAATGGCTTTCTTCCGAAGGCGGCCGAAAAAGACTGGGCGTGCAAGTGACGATGAAGACGAGGACAGTATACCTCCTGTACCCGCCATCCCTATCCTTCCAAGACCCTCTAGTCCGAAGCCACTCGAACGTCGTGGGCCACCGTCATCACCCACGCGATCTGGTTTTTCTCCCTTGACCTTGAATTTAACAAACCCGTCTGCATCCCCTCCAAGGCGACGAGCGAGTAGGAGTCCACCACCTGTTCATGCGAGAGTTACACCTCCGCAACGACCGGATCACTTTTCTGCGTCCCAGCGGTCTGCTTCGCCACTGTCTACATCAGCATCAGCTCCCACTGCACTGACCCCTGCCACCCATGCCGCAACCCTCCCTCTTCCGCCATCTATGCCAGGCACCCCCCTCTCAACTGCTTCTTTTGCTGCCACCTCGAGCTCGCCGACACAGCCCGGGGCAGGGGCAGGATCGAACCCGAAATCCCTCACAGCTTCGTCCTCGAGGCCGCACCTTAGCATCCCTCCGCCAGCTCCTCCGCCTACTCTCCCTCTTCCTCAGCCGCCACCATCGCCGTCGACTTCACTCAATGGGATGTTCCCTCCTTTGCCGGCAAATCAAACTACACCATCCAGAAGAGGTGTCCCTGCGCGTCCGATCCCAGTTGTGCCAACGACCCCAGGATCAACACGGACCCTGAGTCCGCGCAGAGCCGCATCTCCCTTCAGACCTCTTCTCTCCCCTAGGGCAATACCTACTGCCCTGTCACATACTCGTAGTGGCGAATTTCTAAACGGTTCCGAGGGTGATCAACCCAATGGTAAAGAGATCAATGGGAGACAACGATCTGGAACAACTCTCACAGTTGGCTTGGGAAGCACGCCCGCTTTCCTGCAACGGAGGATCCAACATGGCCCACCTCCGTCCCCGCGGCACCCCCCTCCTGATGCACCCCTACCTCCGTCGCCATGTCCGGCTCCGAGTATACGCCCACGTACGCCGGTCGGGTCACCTTCAAAGTTCCACGAGCATCTTTCGTCGGTGTCCTCCGTACCGTTGTCACAAGTTCTGTCAACATCCACGTCCATGAGTCCATCACCAAGCACAGCTACACTCTCTGGATCATCTTCTGGGCCTTCTGTTCGATCATCCAATATATCGTCGGCCTCGGACCGCAGCGGGCGACCGGTGATTCATGATTCGTTGAATATACAAGAATATTCCCGCCCGACGACGGCCGCATCCACCACTTCTGAAGTAAGCTACGGCCAGCCCATCACGTCTACGTTCAGCAGACCTGCGGTGGATGTCAACTTGCAGTTTCCAGATCGAAATGACGTTAGTTCGAGCATTTACTCTCCGACGATACCCCGAGGCAGCAGCAGTGTTACCACTTACGACGACGACGATGCTGACGTCGACGATGCCGCTCCTAGGAGCTGTGTCGATGAAGAAGACGATGATGCGTCTATCTATCCCTCCGAAGACAAGACCGCTGGCAGACGAACGATGTATCTCGTGGAACATGGCGAGCCGGACGAGAACGGGGACGCAATTGTGATGGCTCGGAGCCATTATTGGGGCGGTCACGAAGTACCTCCCCCTCTACCAACTCTACCCCCTCTACCTACCCGGCCTGGTCCAGGTTACTTTTGACAAACCTTTTGAGACTGATTGCATACTTGATCTATCATCTTGGTATTCTTTTTTTCTGTGACGTGATTTCAGACGTCTCCCAGAGCAATAATTTATCGTGTTTATATCTATTCCTTGCTCCACCCAAAGGTTTGCTTCTTGCTTCCACCTGTACCATTTTTGGGCTTCCGTACCTTTTGTCACGGTCTCTTAATTCACGGTATGTTTGCCACGGTTTCTCCCATCCGTTCGCTAATCCTTCACGCGCTTCCTTGTACCAAACGTCCCTCTTTGCACGTCATATATCGATAGCTTGCCTATAGCACTACCACCAATGCCTTGGCGATCGGTCTTCCTCCTTTTATCTGGTGCAATCCTCACGCTTCTACATGATAGACGGTACTAGCTGTTGCTCGAAGCAATTCCGAGTAGAGTCTACCCAGAAGCTGGGCACTAGCACCGGTATGCTAGACTACATTGCTGCGTAGTGCCAATGATATACATTCCAGTGGATCAAACACTAGTCATTGATTGGCCAGGGCGATAAAAGCTTTCCTTTGGGACCTTTGTCGTAGCAAAGGGACTAAAGCAGTCTACCTATCTATTGACCATATTTCGTGCCACACTCGAAGCCGATGCATGACAAGCTTCGACTCTTGTTCTAGTACTTATAGTCTTACTAACTCGGCTCCGAGAAAATGTGCGGCGCTAGGATTGAAACGGTCATACCGGAACCTTGTCCAATACCGCATCAATATTCAAGTAATTGAAGTTCTCCGGTGATACCGGGCAGCGCTGATGTCCCACATTCGGGAAGAGATCCACTGCGCGTCGCAGACACGTTCACGGCTAATGTACCTGAGTGGCCACTGGGCCGGTGAAGAGAACTCCCAGGGACTGGGTTGCCCGGTTCCGAGTCCGCCTCAAAGGCGGGATGTTAGCGTGACGTCATTCGAATCATAATCACAAAGTCCTCAGCCTCAGTGACTTGTATACGGATGACCCTCGAAAATGGCTGAGTGCGAGGCGATGGTTGTGGTTGGGTTCCACCCGCAGGGAATTCGTGTTTACTGGATGTCTACAAGATTTGGCCACGAAATGGTGAACGAGACAGCTCTTCAGGGTGAGACCCAAGTTGAGGATTTGCAGCTTCATACGGTTTTTTTTGCAAGGTCTCAACCCAGAGACTCCCATGAAGTTAGTGCAGCTTGAGTGTCGGGGATCTATGAAATTGCTCCAGGAGAACTTGAGGAGAACCATTATTATTCCAACACACCGCTTGTGCACCTAAAAGTACGCTGAATGGCAGTAAAGAAAAAGATACGCCGAAGGGGAGTCGAACCCCTGCCGCTTGCTTGGAAGGCAAGCATGATAACCGCTTCACCATCGGCGTGATTCACTGTCCCAATCTGTATATTACCATAACGGCTTGTAAGTACTCGCCCGCAGTTTGCAATACCCCATATTCAGCTCCGTTCGCAACGCAATCTCAATAAAGTACACCATCTCTAATACCCTCTACGGCAGCACTTCAACATCACATCCTATTGCGATGTCGCTAGGGCACTTTGGAAAGGGCGCTTTGCGGGTCGCCAAGAATTACACCATGGGTTATTCGGATACGCAGGCAAAGGTTCGGGATGCCACGTCGAACGATCCATGGGGGCCCTCGGGTACGCAGATGAACGAGCTTGCGCAGTTGAGCTACAACCAGTGCGTGTCGTTTTGCACCCCGCGCTGGGAGGCGTTTCTCGTGCAACAGGAGGGTTCGTGTCGTGCTGAAACCCTTTCACACAGGAACGACTTTGTCGAAATCATGGAGATGCTCGATAAGCGACTGAATGACAAGGGGAAGAATTGGAGACATGTATTCAAGGCGAGTGTTTGGCCGGCTTTTGACGATCCGTTGTTGGTTCGTGGGCTGAGACGTTGCAGTCACTCACTGTTCTCGATTATCTGCTGCACGCTGGGTCGGAAAACGTCGTGCTCTACTTTAGAGACAACTTGTACATCATCAAGACGCTCAAGGAGTTCCAGTATGTGGACGAGGATGGGAAGGATTGTGGAGCCAACGTACGGCAAAAGGCAAAGGACATCTCCAACCTTCTTAGCGATGCTGGTCGCCTTCGGGAAGAGCGGAGAAACCGGGCTTCTATGCGTGATCGCATGATTCAAGGGAACCCGGGTATGGAGGAGGGCGAAGAGGAAGGAGGAAGGAGAAGTCTTGGAGCACCCCCGAGGAAAAACCGAGCAGTGGAACGGGACGAGGATGAGCTCCGGCGCGCCATCGAGGCATCGAAACAGAGCCACGCTGAGGAGCAGGCTCGACAGGAAGAGGAGGGTGACCTTCAACGTGCCATCCGACTCAGCGAGGAAGAAGAGGCCAGACGAAACAAAGCTGTCGAGGATTCGAACGCTGCCTCGTTGTTCGATGATCAAGCACAGTTGTACGTGTTTTTTTTCCTCAGAGGATGGTTCTCGTATTGAATTCTTCGTTGACCCCCTTAGATCGTCGCCTGCGAATGGTTCGAACAATCCTTTCCCATTTACCGATCCTACACCATACGCGACTGGTCTTCAGCCTCAGTTTACCGTCCAACCCCAATATACAATGCAACCCCAATTTACGTCCTTCAATCCTTACCAACAACAGGCACAACAGGAAGCGATGCAGGTACATCTGCCATATGGTTGATTCTTTGGATTGATGTGCTCATTCGACCACAGGCAGAATATTTGAGACAGCAGCAAGAGTGGCTGCGTCAACAGCAGGAGCTGCAAGCTCAGCAACAGGCACAGGCACAGGCACAAGTACAGGCACTACAGCAGCAGCAACAGCAAGAAGAATGGCTCCGTCAACAACAGGCTCTGCAAGCTCAGCAGCAAGCCCAGCAGCAGGCCCAGCAACTGTTTGCTCAGCCTACTGGATTTGGGTGCGCTCAATAATATCTCAAGTCTGTTGTACTCGCCACTGACTTTTCCACCTGCAGTTCCAACAATCCGTTTGCACCACCTACCTTTGCACCATCACCTGTGTCACACGCTTCGCCTCCCCCAGTCAATGGAACTGGCCCGTCATTCAATCTCCAGGGAACCTATTCAAACTCGACGGCACCGTCCTATGGCTCTACGCCTTCACCTGCGCCAACCTCTTCGAGCCCTCAATCACAACCAGAGGGTCCTTCATACTCGAGCGGTGCAGGAAGAGGGGCGACGCGTGCGGACCAAGAACATGCCCACCTCGCCAATTTGTTCGCAAGTCGTGACGATGGCCAGGATACCTTTGGAAATCTTGGTGCTTTGCGGTACGGCCAAACGCAGGCTGGTCGTCTTGCTGTGCAGAAGACTGGGGTCAGCGCAAACAATCCGTTTGCTCTCCAGCAGCAGCAGCAGACACAAAATCCAGAGCAACCCTTCTTTTCTATTTAGTATGGATATGTGGGTCTGAGATGGAGAGTTTTAGCGACATGTAAATAGCTCACGTGGTCATGTCATTCGTTTCATGCTTGTTTTTCTTTACTACGTTACTTGCTAGTGATCGCCTTTTGTTCTGCCTTCCAAATATGGATATGTCATAGAATGACATCATTTCTCCTTTTCTCTCCTCTGCCACTGAAACCACCAACCCAAGTCTTCTCCATGGCAAGCGAAGCTGAAGTTTGTCTACTTTTAATTGTAAGTTACAACTCGTATCGGTCAATATTTCTTGACGTCCTCATCCCGTACTAGCTCGCCTTCGTTTTCCCTCCCGCAGCCGTTGCGTTCATCGCAGGATGCGGTGCTGACCTTTGCCTGAACATCCTGTTAACAATGCATGTCTCTCTACCTTCCGACTTGAGCTTTCTGGCTTCAACTGATGCACTCTAACAGCCTAGGGTACTTGCCTGGATTGGTCGTGAGCCCGTCTTCATTCATGGCAAGCGGAGTGACGGAGAATTGACTCTCGATTCATGTAGCACGCCTTCTGGCTCGTCATCAGGCGCGCCGAGGCGAACGAGAGGTATGGTTACAAAAACTGGACCTGTAAGACCACCCTTGTCCCGCTGTTGTCGCGTTGCTGAAACAGTTGTCGTGGGGCAGACTCTGGGATGGGCGAATATGCCCCTGTCAATGCATGGCCCCCTGGTAGCGGACAGCCTCCCGCTTCGCATGGTCAAGCTCCGCCTCCGCCTCCACCTCCGGGGCAATATCCAGCTGGCGGGGCCCCTCCACCGAGTCAAGCCCCTGTTGACCAAAAGTCGGGTGGGTCTGCGCCGCCACCAGCACCTTCTGATCAGAAATATGCACCCCCACCGCAAGCGCCTGCCGATCAGAAAGTAGTCAATGTCTATCCTTCGGCGCCCACTGATCAGAAGCCAGCGGACTCTACCGCTGCTCCTAGCACTTGACGGGATCAACAAGGGTGGTCGGAACGAAGTAGGGACTTGGACCCTCGTTTCTTTTGTTGCCAGTTCCAAAATGTAATTTGAAACCTTGCCATGGACGTACTTGTATTGTGCTCTCTCGTGTTGCATTGGTAATAGTATCGTTGATGTGTGCAATGAGAAGGGAGAATAGCTATTGTTCCTATTACTAGTTCTATGACCGTGCCAATAAATGTGTTCCATAACCTGGTCATGGGCCATAATGAGCGGAATTGATGTACATGGAACCTTTTGTAGAAATTCCAGGATCTAAGTTCGCGTCATTCTCCACCCATGGACTATAGAGCGGACCTCCGCATCTCCTGGATCCTCGGGGAACATGGGCTAGGAGTGGTCGGCGCGAGCGGAACGGCATCAACTATTCGACTCACCGGAAACTCTTTCGTGTAAACTTCTTCGCAGTTCCAACCTCTGTAGCGAGCCATGGTAAAAAACTCGAGGTCGCGGTGAGCGAGGTGTGGACGGTGGTGGGTATAGAATACAAGGACACACGGGGGTGGTTTGGAAAGTGATGTGGTGCCGTTACATCTACCAGATGT
>JBBPNB010000655.1:0-14015 GCA_038090635.1 Rubroboletus satanas | reverse complement strand
TGACTTTTTCCAAACTGTCGACATCGAGGACCTCGGAATCGGAAAGAATGCCAAGGGTGTCGTAGCATTTGCGATCGTGTCCAAGTTCGCGGTTGTTGCGTTAAAGGACCTGACGTCTGGTAACGACGGTGACATGCTGTTATATGTTACCGTCGATACAAAGGAGTGGGCCAAGGCACAGTTTCCACATGCATCCCAAGCACGTCTACGGCAAAATGGGTACACCATCGTCGAGTCGACCATTCACTCCTTAGCCGTGGACGTGATGCTCCAAGACCAAAACACCATTGGGACGTTGTTCGTAAGCAACTCGAACGGAACCTACTTTGTGGAGAGTCTTGAACATACGAATCGTAATATGGTCGGTTACGTGGACTATGAAAACGTGCGCGGGATTGATGGAGTTGGTATTGCGAATGTCGTGTTGAACGCTCTGGACGTGGAGAGGACGAATGCCCCAAAGAAGCTGAGATCGATGATCACTTTCGATGACGGTAAGTCGCATAGCAGCCCTCACCCGTGATATCTCCGATTGACACTTTGGAAGGCAGCAGTTGGTCCCCCATTCGTGCACCATCGTCAGACAGCGATGGCAAGCAGATTTCATGCGATACTTCCAACCTCGAGGAATGTTCATTGCACTTGCATTCCGTCACTGACCCCCATAACTTCGGACCCATCTTCTCTTCCACTGCTCCAGGCCTCGTGATGGGTGTTGGTTCCATCGGAAAGCAGCTTTCTCCTTACGAGGAGTGTGATACTTTCCTGAGTACAGACGGTGGCCTGACGTGGAGTATGGTCCGAAGGCAGGCCCACATATATGAGTTTGGAGACACAGGCAGTATCATCTTGGCCGTGAACGACGAGGAGATGACTGATACTGTGAGCTATTCTACCGATTTCGGACGTACCTGGTACGTTGGCATTATGACCTTTGTATATTCAACTGATCACGTCGGCCCGTGTCAGGAAATCGTTTACCCTTGGTGTCAGCGTACGCGCCAAAGCGCTCACCACCGTCAGTGACTCGACGTCCCAAAAGTTCATTCTCCTTGCCCAGCTCTCGCGAAAGGACCAACGGGAAGGCGACGGTCGCTACGCTGTAGTATATCTCGATTTCAATGGCGTGCTATCCAAAAAGTGCGAGGATAAGGACTTTGAGAAATGGTATGCACGTTCGAAGCCCGACACAGAGTGTCTGATGGGTGCCAAGGTGAGTCCTACAAGCACATTTCGCGGAGCATGCCTACTGACGGAACCTCAGCAATGGTATGAACGCCGCAAAGCTGACGCAGACTGCTATGTAGGCAAGAAGTTCCACGACCCTGTCGTCCACGAAGAACGATGCTCGTGCCAAGACCATGACTATGAGTGGTAGGTGGCGTTCGCTAGTGACTCGTGTGCTCCTCTCGATCATGAACGATTGCTCTAGTGACTACAACTACGTCCGGAGCGGCGACGAATGTGTTCCGGCGGGACCTGAGCGCATCCCGAGCACTCTGTGCACCACAGGCAGACCAGATGAAAAGTACATGGGTTCGTCTGGGTATAGGTTGATAGCAGGCAATTTGTGTGAACCAGGCCAGGGTGAAAAGAAAGATGACCCTGTGGAAAAGTCGTGTTCGCAAGGTACGTGCTATCGGTTGATAGGTGGAGTGGGTGGAGTTGAAACGCCAGGTATGTGAATATAGCTGAGCCCCGCGAGGGTGAAGTCACCGACCAGGTCGTAAGTCTTTAGGCTGTGTCTTGTCGATTTCTTGTTGCTGACCCCGAATCTAGCATCAGTTCAACGCAAAGGTTGTTCAGTACCAGTTCTTCAAGGATTCGAGCGTGAGTGGATGGCGATATTGCTTGCTGTGCTAAGCGCTGAAGTAATTTGCAAAAGACCATGCTCGTTTTATTGGATGATAATACGATCTGGCAGTCGAGCAATGAGGGGTACACTTGGGAACAAAAACACCCTGGGGAACGCTTCCTAGGGTTCTACATGCACAGTCATTCGAATGAACGAGCTTATCTCATCACTGAATCTTCCAAATATTTCTACACGACAGATGGCGGTCGGTACTGGCATGAGCAAAATGCGCCTTCGCGTCCGAATACGTTCGGCGTACCGGCGCTTCGGTTCCAACCCCAATCCGAACGCATTATTTGGATTGGCGACGTCGGGTGCGATGGTAGTGCAGAGAGCTGCCACGCCGAAGCCCAGTATTCGCACGACCACGGACGGAATTGGCGATTCATCGAAGACTATGTTCTTAATTGTGACTGGGCCCGCGACAAAGAACTCCTCGTCGACCCGAACCAAATCCTATGCGAATCCTACCGAAACAAGCAAGGTTCTCAGCGCTTCTTTGGCAAAGATAACGCATTGCAACTTATCTCGGGCAGAGATTACTACGGCAAGAAGACAAAACTCTTCGAGCATGTCGTCGGTTTTACAAAGTTCTCGGAATACCTCATTGTGGCCGAGGTAAGTTGTGTAGCCTTTAACGATTGCCTGCATATGCGTAGACTCATATGTGGAAAGTATCTTCCTATGAAAAATTCCCTGGATCTTCAAGTTTCGCTCGATGGTTTGACGTTTGCGACCGGAAGGTTCCCACCCGGAATGCATCCCGATACACATGTATGTCCAAGTGTACTCCCCACGGTTTACTCTTTTGTTAACGATGATGCATAGGCATATACTGTGCTAGAATCAAGCACCGATTCCATCTTCCTGCATATGACTATGTCGGAATGGCCGAACCCCTTCTGGGGTAACATCCTAAAGTCTAATTCCAATGGAACTTACTTTGGATTGTCGATAGAGAACGTGAACAGGAACGAAGCCGGATATGCTGATTTCGAAAAGTTTGCTGGGTTAGATGGCATCGCGTTGGTCAACATTGTGGCGAACCCGGCAGAGGCAACCCTCACAGGGAGAAAGGTGCTCCAAACGAGGATTACACATAATGACGGTAAGCGTTTTGGGTGTCGAGGGAACTCGGGTGTCTCAATGAACGGATCTGTAGGTGGTTCTTGGAAGCCCCTTACCCCACCGAAGCTTGATTCCCAAGGGAAGGCGTATTCTTGTTCAACGACTGTATGTCGCGTTCATTTTCCTGGTTGATCACGATATTTATTTCACCAGAGCTGTGCCCTTCATGTACACGGGTTCACAGAGCGTAGGGATGCACGGGCAACGTACAGCAGCCCAAGCGTCGTAGGTGTCGTCATGGCGGTCGGTAACGTGGGCGAAGTACTCGCTCCTTACACAGAAAGCGATACCTTCTTTTCCCGCGATGGTGGTTTCACATGGGAGGAAGTTCATAAGGATGCCTATCTCTGGGAATTTGGCGACTCCGGATCAATCATATTGATTGTCAACGACGAAGAGCCGACGGATCATGTCTTGTTCACTACGGACGAAGGTCTCTCGTGGCGAGAGTACAAGTTTAGTAACGAAAAGTTGAGGATCAATGCAATCATCACGGTCCCCGAAGATACGAGCAGGAAGTTTACGCTTCTTGGATATGCGCCTGGCTCCTCGTCATCGACGATTGTACACATTGACTTCACATCGTTGACTCACCGACAATGTATGTTCGAATTTGGGGTGTCTCTGCAGTGGACTAATGAAGTTTTCTCCTAGGCGAGTGGAGCCAAGATGATCCGGCTCATGACGACTTCGAGTTATGGAGTCCTAGTGAGGAAAGAACAGAAGCGTGTCTATTTGGTCGTCAGGTACACTTCAATCTTTGGTATTTCAGTACAACCGTGAACGTCTGCTGCAGACACTTTACAAGCGCCGCAGGCGCGACGCCAATTGCGTTGTAGGCAAGGAGATGGAGTTAGTGCACCAGTTCGTCCACAACTGCGCTTGTGGGGCTGATGACTTTGAGTGGTAAGCCGGATCACCTATAATTTACTTCTAGGGCCATTCCGCGACGTCTTTTTCACAGTGAATTTAATTATGCAAAGAACGACGAAGGGGAATGCATACCAGTACCAGGGACTTCATCACTCCCTGATGACGACTCCTGCCGCGGTGACGATGAGTACTGGTATGAACGGACCGCGTACCGCAAAGTCACCCACTCGAGCTGTGAAGGAGGTGACCGATATGACCGTGGAACACGACATCTCTGTCCCGGAATCAGGGGCCACAGTGCTCTCTTCTGGATCATGGTGCTCCTGTTCCCCTTTGCAATCACGGCACTCATCGCGTGGTGGTGGTACAAGAAGAGTGGGCTTGCGAGAGGGTAAGTTTTACCTGCATACGTGCAAACGACGCGGACAGCTTTGCTGACACGACCGTCAACTCCACAGAACGATTCGACTTCCTGCCGACTACTCGATGGGGTACAGGACAGGTTCAGGCGCTCTCGATACGCTGGCCTCCGTGCCCTGGTTCCTCATTGGACTGGGGGGCATTGCATACGAATATGTTTCTTCGAGACTGAATATCCTTTCTATGGGATATCGAGCACGCCGCGGCTACCGAGACCTGCCTGTGGACGAGGACGCGCAGATACTACGGTTCGAAGACGAGGAGTAGGCGAGAGAGCGAAGAAGAGGTTTCAAGGAACAAGACTCATCTGCATCTTCTGTTCTCAATTTTTTTTTCTTTTAATCATCCTCTAGGATAGGGTACCGTAGTACATTGACGCGCTTGGGACCCTCTTTTTTTTTTTTTTTCTTTCGCAAAGTCGTTATATTATTGCGTAGATGTGCGAATTTGCCCGCTGTCAGTCGATATGAATCATATGCATTACCATGTCTACACCCAGGCGTATCTCCAACTGGAAGAACCGGTCAACCGGAGCGGCAACCGGAGCGTTACACTAGCTGGAGCGTCCTCGGTGAATACTGCTAATGATCGACGTTCAGCGGTTCGTGATCAGCGTTTTCATCTTATCACACCACCGCCCCATGGTACGCAGGTGTTGCGCTCGAGTCTCTCTTGGACTCGGTTTACCTCCCTCTCCGTGCACCTCCCCTCCCGGAACGACGTTCCAGACCATCCTCGAGCTATGGTCTCCCACGTGTTGGCAACCAAGCGTTTGGAGACTATGTCGATGCCACTCTGAATGTCGCGCACATCGACTTGATAGATCCAATCCCGATCGTGCACCCTTCTGGCGAGGCTACGTATCAGAGACACCGAAGGAAAAAGAACTAGTACTTCGCACATCCTACCTAGTAGTCTTCCACTTGAAAAATACCCCTACCCCGTGTCTTGCGACGGTTCGCCACTCTCACTGGCTCGCTCCAGTTGGATACAGCGTAGGTACAGATCAGGATGCCCAAGGTGACATGAAAGTCTCCGAAGAACAACATGACACTCGTGTGACCTGTTGATACTACGATGGCGGTTGTCACTATGTTTAGCGTAAGATCTGGACCATCTGATACTGACTAAAGGTAGTACCAGATGGGGCAGATCCAATGTCTAGATTTAAATAATCTCTCGGCCACCAATCATCGATACTATGAGCCTTGTATTGGACACCTTATACTAACTTGGGCATATGCAACTACTTCAAAATAGGGAGCACCGATATGATACATGGTCGACATAATTGAATCCAAGTAACGAGGACATGGATAAGGACCGTAATAAACGAAACGGGATGAGGGAACGCGTGCTGACATGGTGGACATATTCCAGAAGTGATCAGAATTAGATTGGATATAGTGTAAGAGACGGATGAAAAAGTAAACACAAATGTCGAGGAATATTGACGCGACCCAGCGCGATGGTGTTACAGTGTTGGGGGAGAGCGCATCGAGCACTTTCTATCGCACCTGTTTCAGCCTTCCACCATTGCTTCGTCGATTGTGCCATCGCGGGAGCCAGAAAGACCTGGTGACAACTTGAAGGGCATCTTAACAGTGTAATCCGGACTCAGCAGTGTTGGCGAGGGTAATGCCGATGAAAAAGGATTCCCAACGTCGTCCGCGCGCGAACCTCTTGCTGTGAAAGGCTGTCGTGGGATAGGGCCCATAGCAAGTGGTAAGAGCGAACTACCGCGCTTAACTGTTGGCGAGCGGGGTGGAGGCGCAGGAAGCGGTGCACTGGGCGGTGGGGCAATGGGAACAGGTCGGCGGATCGCTCGGCGTAGTCTAGCAACGTTGTTAGTACAACGTCATACACAGATCCCAGATACTTACCGCTTGGCCGGATTGGGAATACCACCGATACTTCCACTTCTCAGTCTACCAAAAAGACTGTTGTTCTCAGACGCTTCGTTCATGCTAACACTAGCAGCCCGATGACGCGTAGGAGACATGAAACCAGTTCGTTGGAGGGCTGCACCTGCGTTTCTGACAGGAGACTTAATGAGAGCCATTGGGCTCGCACCAATATTGATGCTGGAGCGACGTCTGCGCATGACAGGACGTTCGGTGTTGGTGTGGGCTTCCAGAGCCTTGGGGCACGGGCTGGTCTGTCCAACCCCCGGTGTGGGTGTCAGGCTCAACTGACGGTCAATTGGGTCGACGGGACCAGGTGAAGTGGCCATAGGCGACGACGGCAGGGCAGGCGTCGTGCATCTGGCAATGCGTGGTGCAAGGAGACCAGACGAGAAAAAGGCAGAATATGTCGCCATCCCCAACGCGTTCGTGGTAGACAATAACAAGTTCAACTTTCGACTTCCACTTTAAATCATCATCGTTACATAATCGGGATGGATTCAGAAGATGTCACGTGTGTCAGCGTGGATATCGTCAAACTATGCGTTGCATAGTACCTTGTGCTCAAAATGTTTTTCATTGTAAGTCAGCCTTGTTCCCTTGATATTTGGTGTCATTAATAGGCCTTACAGAAAGAACTAACCCACACGATCCTTCTGCACCCGTCCTACTTCGGTCCTCGGATGCTCCAATTCTTGGAGTCCAAGCTGTACGCAGATGTCGAAGGCACATGTTCAGGAGCATTCGGATACATCATAGCCGTCGTTTCTATCCTTGATATCGGAAAAGGGATGGTTATCAGTGGGAGTGGCCAAGCCGAGTTCATTACGCGGTATCGCGCCATTGTGTTCAAGCCGTTCAAAGGTGAAGTGGTGGATGGCGTCGTTAACAATGTCAACAAGGTGTGTAGATCAACCACAGTTCCGTGTATACCGTCCTTCTGAGGTGTAGCTATAGATGGGATTCTTCGCAGATGTAGGACCACTGCAGGTTTTCGTTTCGCATCAAGTAAAATCTTGGCCATTCCTGCCGGAGCCTCTAATTGCTTACTGCGTCTTTAGCTTATACATCCAGACATGAAGTTCGACCCCAACTCAAATCCACCGTCGTTCGCATCAGAAGATCAGGTATGAGACGATTACCTTATTTTTCTATCCTTCACCAGGGATACGAGCCATTGTTACCAGATTATCGAGAAAAATACTCGCGTCCGGCTAAAAATCGTAGGTACTCGCGTCGACGCGACAGAAATTGTGCGTCCCGTATTCGTATCCAACTACCCGTGTTTACTCCCTATAGTTTGCTATTGGGACCATCAAAGAGGATCATCTTGGAGTTATAGACTGAGTTCTACCGCCAGCTTTCCTTCTATATCCTCGTCATTTGATCTGTTGGGGTTACACCCTCACCTGACTGTAGTTTTAAAGATGCTATTCCCCACGTGTAGTACTGTGCTTCTATGGGCCGTACTTGGTACTAATGTTACCTTCAAGCCTAGCTTGCTTATTTGGTGCGAAGAAATAGGTAGTACCACTTCCGACTTCCTTTTTTTTTTCGGGTCTCCAGTGTGGAGGTGACTGGACCAGTCAAGTGGAAGGATCCTAAAGGCCTGATTCAGATTATTCGGTGAAAGCACTGTTCTGGGTGCTCTGGTGTCAAAGGATGCGAGCAGCGCAGAGCTAAAGTGGTAATATCCTCAGTGCGGTGAGTCGGGGGCCCGGGGGGATGAGTTGGCATTAGATATACCTAAAGTGGTAGTATCCTAACGAGTACTGTCGAATACACGAAGTATTGTACAGTGATATCTCGCCTCAGCGCGGTTCGGGGGGAACGAGCTGAGGTATGGCTAACGAGTATAAATGGCCCTCACTGGGTAGATAACCGTGACGATGTCAATCATATGTCGAGACGAAACGAACAGTAAAACATAGTAACTACTAGGCACGGTATCCTGACGTCGTAGTCACGGCGGCTTGACCTCATCTGACATCTGGATTATCAGGCGAGCTCAGTTGCGAAAGTAATTTGCTTTGGACCCTCTAACGCCAATTTTGATCGGTCGACTGAGACATATCACTTTGGTCGCTGACTTGGTGGCAATGCATAACCAACTCTCGTCTGGAGCCATCCATCACTGTAAACTGCAAACTCACTCAAAGAATCAGTTTCAAGATTTTAATCAAGCCAGGATGAGCTTGTTTTGCGTGAGAGTACGTTCTGCAAAATGATGAAGCGATGTGGACACCCCCGTACTAATGTGCGAGCTAACCAACCGCAACGACTTTCCCCTACTAGTGCACAGACGGGATTCTGCTGCGAGCATTCCCAGAAGGGTACAACCTGTTACCTCCAACAGAAAGATCAATTCCTTCTGGGACGGACGTAGCAACAAGTTTCATGTTCTTTGACGTCGACATGCACTCAGCCTCGTAATCAAAAAGCGTCTAGCAAGTATTGGCATGTCACCCTCGTGGCCCAGGTGCCAAGTTCTGTTTTACTTTTGGATCGTGTCGGCCCGTCAACAAAAGCAGGGTCAGGTGATGGGAAGAGATGTGATCGCACACATGATAATCTAGAAGGACACATCCAGCTACGTGAACCCTTGAGCTCTCGCCCCGGGTTTGGGGTTGCTTTGGACAACCAAAGTCTTCTAGCCAATCACTGGTGTCTTTTCATGCAGTTCAGTATGGATGGGGACCGCAGAGCCACGAATTTAGATTAATGTATCTGACATCTCATTTCCCATATTTAGGTGATCGAGTCGATCAGCAACTCAAGCACATACAGGTAAGAGTCTCACGTTCTCGAGACAGTTCCCTGAAGATTGACACGTTCGTTGGGATACAGGTTTGCTTGATGCGGCCTCATTCTAATTCCACCCATGTGCGCATGGTCGGAAAGTTACCTGGTCATTCACCATATGGTCTGCTTGGTGCCATCATTGCCAATTATACAGCGCTTCCGTAGGACTCTTATAGAGGTCTGCTCGTATAAAACATGGGACCAGATCATCACAGGTTGGGATTCCTGGAGAACTGCGATATCGATGTCCTCTGTTCTCGTTGCTGCCCTTCTCGGTGTTGCGGTCGTTCAGGCCTCGCCCACCCTCTTTGGGAGGCAATTGATATCTGCGCTGACGACGACACAGATTGATACCTTCACCCCATACACGTATTATGCGAGTACTGCATATTGTACCCCCGCCCAGACGCTTGCATGGGACTGTGGAGGTACGTCCATTTGAAGCACTATGCACGAGCGGTCCACGGAACGCTGACTCGCTCCCGTTGGATCAAGCCAACTGCGCTGCTAACGCTGGATTTAAGCCTGTCGCTTCTGGTGGTGACGGTGACTCCGTTCAGTACTGTAAGCCACTAACTTGATACGTGGGGAGCTCAACTTCACTTGGATTGTCTTCGGATGCACAGGGTACGTTGGATATGACCCTAATTTCCAAACCGTGATTGTTGCTCACCAAGGAACGAACCCTTCGGAAATGTAAGCCCTAACTTTAGCTGTCGTATATCGTCTTGTATTTGTTCTCAAACTGTTACTTTTCAGGGAGGCCCTCGTCACGGATGCTGATTTCTTCCTGACGAATTTGGACTCCACGCTCTTCCCAGGACTTGATTCCAGCATACAAGTCCATGATGGCTTCGCGGACGATCAGGCAAGGTATGGCTTGCGCCTCATTCCGATCTACCTACTTAAATCGTCATGCCAGCACTGCCACGGAGGTACTCGCTGCTGTGCAACAAACCATGTCAGAGTATGGCACGACGGCTGTAACGATGGTCGGCCACTCTCTGGGTGAATATCGCGATGCGCTTCCCTGGCAATTGATCAAAGGCAACTCGCGCACTAACGCTATCGCTGTCCTGTAGGTGCAGCTCTCTCGGTTCTCGACTCGGTCTATCTCCCACTTTGGCTACCGGCCGGAACAACCTTCCGGACGATTGCCTACGGTCTCCCTCGTGTCGGCAACCAAGATTTCGCCAACTACGTGGACGCCCACATGGATTTGACTCACA
Source organism: Rubroboletus satanas (assembly GCA_038090635.1). Classification (NCBI taxonomy): domain Eukaryota; kingdom Fungi; phylum Basidiomycota; class Agaricomycetes; order Boletales; family Boletaceae; genus Rubroboletus; species Rubroboletus satanas. Next base: position 3,804 of record JBBPNB010000655.1, on the reverse strand, counting down.
TCAACAACAAGAAAGACCCCATCCCGATCTGCCCCGGCATGTTCTTGGGCTTTGTCCACGCCTCCGGAGAGGTACACGTCGAGGACTCTGGAGAGTGGGCAGCGTGCCCCGGTAAGTTCTTCCTACTTTCCATGTTGGACTTTCTGTACGACAGACGCGTCGAACAGGCCAGGACAACCCAAGCACACAATGCATCGTCGGCGACGTATCTTACATCTGGGATGGCGACCTCAGCAACCACGATGGTCCTTACAATGGAATTACGATGGGCTGCTGAACGAGACTTTGTTGCGGGGACATTACCGCAATGTATTTGTTGGACTTGCGTGGACCAGTGGGAATGTTGATTTCGGATCACGTTAGTTTCTGTTCAATTGTATCTTCTCGTCGAGCTCCCTTTTATCATCAGGTACTGTCACTTCTTGACTCACTTGAATGCGTCTCTACTATAACCCAAGTAATTCCTCGCGAACATAACCCCGGTCATGGTCTGTGCGCAGTCTGTACATATAAGATATGTAGATACCTTGTGACTGAGACTCATCAGTCTGATTCGTTTGGGAGGCATATTCAGCCAGCATTGATGATAACTGTGAGACAGTTTGGTCAGTGAGGCCTAGTGAGGCACACTCCAATAGATACATGTTCTGGGAAACCTCGAGAACCCGACCACACTGACTCGCATACCGCGTTCGTAGGATCTCCTTCCAACACCTCCGCATAGTACTCGAGAATAATCTCTGGCGATTCTGTGTCTGTGAGACGGTCCGTCATGCTGTGAGAACGCCCAGGTTGCTCATACATGCGAACGTGACGTGGTTCAAGTCGGTGCGGAGACGCACATTCGTCTCCCATGTTATGGAGGGCATTCGACTGGAGTTTGACCACACCCTCTTCGAAAAGGTGCCGTGTTTTCTGCACGGTCGCAACCGGTATAACATGCATTGCACACTTGTCGTGAACTGATTCCCATAGCTGAGACATGGCGAGCAATCGACAGACCGTCTGTAGCAAAGACGAACATTTTCGCCGAGGTCACCTACATAAGTGGGACCCGAGTAAGAATGAGCGCCAAAGATACGAGGCCCGTGCGAACAGTCCATATTGAGAACAAGGAAATATCTTCATAGGGCGACTTTGCGCACCACGAGTACTTGAAGCGAGACACCTTTTCCTTCGACACTGACAATTGTGTACCATTGGTGAGGATGTCGTTGACAGATACCGGTACGTAGCAGTTCCGAGGGGTGATGGAGCAATGCTGACCAAACGATAGTACTTGATACCGGCGGCAGAGTATACTCAGTCGCTTTCCACCCTGACGGAACACATGTTTTAGGCGGGGGTGAGAATGGGGTTCGACGGTGGCGACTGGTAGATGGTCAAGAGGTGGGGAAGCAAACAGGAACAGAGTGGAATGCTATCTCTGTGTCGAGGGACCACAAGTGGATTGTGTTCGGGACCGACGAGGGGGCAAGTGTATGGGACGGAGAGATGCAAGAAAAGGTCGTCGACGTGGAGGGCAGAAACTTGGTGCGGGTAGTCGACGTCTCCCTTGATTCCACCAGATTCGCCACAGGAGCTGGAATGGATGACAACAAGGCGAGCATTTGGAGTATTACCAGTGGGGAGAGGCTCGTTGGCCCACTTGAACACGACAGGTCTGTCGTCGGAATCAAATTCTCGCCGGATGGCGACAAGATCGCCACTGCATGCGCCCATCGCTCGATTCGCATTTTTGACAGTCACAACGGCAACGAGCTCATCACTATCCAGACTGAGATACCTCCCTTGGCGAGCACTCCGCTTGTGTGGTCAAACGACGGTCGGCAAATCGTTGCCACTTGCTACGACAATAAGATCAAGTCTTTCGATGTCTTCACCGGGTCACAGCTCGTTGAATCGCCGACTCTCTGTGGTGACAACGACGACGTCCGCTCTATTGCTCTAGCCGCCAATGGCAAATTCATCGCTACCTACACATCGCTGCATTCAATCTTGTTCTTGGACACATCAACACTGACTCGGATTGACTGTGTCATCGAGGATGATGAAGGGCTGTGGTCAATCGCTGTCTCGCCGGACAGCAGCTATCTTGCGACTGGACGGGATGATGGGAAAGTTGTTGTTCGTCATCTCCACAACATTCTCCCAGAGCTCTATGGTCCTTTCCATGTAAGTATTTGTACATTCATAGTCCCGACTTGTCAGATATATAGCCCCGTTCGGTTTCCCACATTCCGTCACTGAAAGAGCTGTGCTGACTCCATTGCACTACAGGGAGGTCCCGAGAAATTCAGTCCACTCGACTCTACGGAACACGGCGAAGACAGCGAGGGCAACCCCCTTGAGGTACCGATCCATTCGTTTCGATCTCGAAGCGAGTTCTCACGACGGCATAGGTGGAGGTGCCGTCGAGCACCCCAGCACCTCAATTCGACTTTGATGAAGTAGGTGATCACTTCGTTTTTTCTTGCTTCCGTCCTGACCCTGCTGGAGCCACCATCCCCGGCCGCCTCTGCTAGTCCCCGGGAGGATCAAATAGTGACGTTGGACCCGCGATCGTCAGATGGCCCACCCACGACCACCTCCCCCGGGGAAAACTTTGATACTGCCGGGTCACCTCGGGGCCGTTCAATATTCAAAAGGTGGCGATGGGGAAGGGGAAACAAGCAGTCAGCTTCGCACGAGCCCGATCGAGTTATCGGAAAGTCGCCCCAGCCTGCGGATTATCGAGCTCCTTCCCACTCCCCAGCGAGAGCGGATTCCACAAACAAGGGCCATTCGCGGATGGCTGCAGGCCAACGTGAGCCAGTAAGTGCTGTTCCTTAATGACGGATCGGATGCAGTGTCTAACATATAATCTTAGCGGACGGTCGCAGGAGTCGCCAGGAAGAAAAAGGTTCGTTGTTCCTCGGGATTTGTGTGCAGGGACTCATCACACGGTACAGGGTAAATCCCGTGCCAAGGCCACACCGAGCAAGGGTGCTTCCGGTGGTGCACAACATACTACGGACACAAGGACAGCCGACCCAGTGTGTTTCTTTTTGGTGATGATGGACTTCGTCACGACAGCTCACATCTCATTAGGTGCAACCACCGAACGATCCATCCCATCCCCCGGCCGGCAGGGTCCATCTATCGGTGCGCGTTACGTTACCTTAGCCTATGTTGTGAAACTTACAGTCGATCAGCACCAACAAGAAACAGGCGACTCTACCATTTCGATCAGGTTTCCCACCTGGTTGTTGTGTTTCCGCCCAAGTACACATGATGGGACGCAGTGATCCGGGTGATTCCATGCAACTCACATAGACATCGTGCTGAATCGGGGGTATGTGGACAATTTCTGTGAGTCCGTGTCACCTCGTAGCATCAGTATGGATCCTGACAAACTCATCTGTGATCGACTTCGCCTGGATGATCGCTCGGCGTTCAACGGTCATCAATACAGTCTATACACACACGGAGGCTGAGGTTGGAGGACAGTGTCTGATTGATCACAGCTGTTGCGAGCACACAGGATGCCTACTAAGACGAGGATGTGCGTCTAGTTGGATGTCGCATAACCTGACTTTTGGCAGAGATATCAGCGTCTCGATGTTCAATTTCTTGTACGAGAATTGGAGCATGGGTTTACATGTCACCCGAGCATATGAGGGGTGCCAGCGTCATGCTGTATCGGAGCCAGAGTGGCATTACACATCTCTCGGGAGAAGAGTACATGACATGTCTATCTGCAGTCTCGACATCACGGTGACGTGACACATGTACAGACAGAAGACGATGTGGGTGGTTCCCCCT
>JBBPNB010000654.1:0-14024 GCA_038090635.1 Rubroboletus satanas | reverse complement strand
TTGGCAGATAGAGGCTGGTTGATGATATTGGAAAGTGTTTTGGTCACCTGAACAGCAGTCTCAGCTTTGCCAGAGGTGATAAGACGCTGAGCATGATGAATATCTGTAGGGGAAAGCTTGGATGGACAACCTCCAGAAGACTTTGGAAGGTTGGAACGCTCCTTGGAACGAAGTCTGGAGATGGTGGCAATGCCTACACCAGTGCTGGATGCAATAGAACAAATAGAATGGCCAGAATCAAGCTGAGAAAGGATAGTGCTCTTTTAAGTAGCAGAAAGAGATCTCATGATGATAGTGGTTAAGAGCAAAGAAGTGTGAGACTTATTTCAAGCTCAGACATTATATTTGTATGTGTGTCTTTGTTTGTAGCACCAAATAAAAACAACTATCCCTTTATTTTACTGAAATTTTATGGATCATGTCAAAGCTCTAAAACTGTTCCAATGGTGTCCCTGTTTTAAAATGGATATATCTCAGCGGCCCCTGAGCCAAATCACATGAGTATTAGGTCAGCAGGTAGCCAGGGGTTTGTACGTAACATGTTCTCACCAATGCTAAGCGGGATTCCCACATCTACAACTGCTATTTCACATACACTCCAAGACTACAAAACATTGGAACGGTTTTTGGAGTCACTGTAGTTCCTGACTGGGAGGATTCGACTCATTCGGAGTACAAGTCCTAGAGGGGGGGTAGTGTTACGAAACCCCCTTTCTTCACACCATTTTCGCCTTCTCTTTCGCTTGTCCAGTGGCATGTGACTTCGGAATCACATGACCCATTGCACGCACTCAAGACCAGTGATACCTGGCACGTGACCAGCACATGACCCAGGCGCGTCTCGACATGTACGCGTCAAGCACGCTATCCATCACTGATCAGAAACAGCCAGTTCCCTGAGCCATCAAGCACGCATGCTGCTGCAGGTTGCACAGCCAAGTTGTTACGATGCTACCACTCTCTAGGTGTGAGCCAAGATAGATAACCATCAAAGAACTAGTAGCGAGCAATCAAGGAGATGCTCAAAGACTCAAGGAGACGAATACACCAAGAAAGCAGGTATATTGCGTAGAATTAGCTGGGGAGCTAAGTTCTATGCTGAGGGGTTTATATACAAGAGAGACCGTGCTACGAGGGGAGAGGATTCCAAAAGGGGAACGGCCTCATGGTATCCTGCAGGCACGGTAATGAGGAAGCCTCATGGTAAGGCTGTACATAGTGGAGATGAATGAAGGCAGTGTCGGTCCTATGAATAGGAAAGAGGAAGGACCGACCGTCTGGTACGAATAGAGTTAGGTTTACACAGGAAAGTGCTGGAGAGATCTGGAGAGATCAACCAGGAAAGGAAATGGTGGTCCATAGGGGTAGAATGCTTGTCCACAATGGTAGGAAAGAAAAAGAAGTGAAACGGTAACCACGGAGTGAAGGATAAGGATTCGAGAGCAGAGCTAGACCATTGGTTTGTAACACAAGTAGATCGCCGATCTCAGTTGAGTCGGCAGCACTTGTATCTAGCGCTGCCTCCTTTCGCAGATTGCTGATGGGATCTCCCGATTGATCCCCTGGACTAAAGAGGCAGTCATCAGATCCAGCATAGCTAGCTCATATCCGTATTAGGGAACACTACCTGAGAAGCAGGGCCTATAAATATAGGCTCTGCCTAAATGCCTCTTCTTTAGTTTAGTCCACTTGTATCTACAGTGGGATCTTCGCTCCTCAAAGCTCCATCTAGATATTAAGGCAACCCATCAGTCTTCTTTTCATTTACCTTGCCAGGCTTAGTGTAAGCCTGCAAGTTAGTCTCTGGTCCCTGTAGTGGTCATCATTCACGACATCCAACTCTACAGCGTTGCTTCCGCAACACAGAAGCTTGATTCCCTGCTCTCCAAACCACCTGTGGGCTCTCCTGGAGGTATGCTTGGGATCATTATCTTGTTGAAAGATAATGTCAGCCTCAAAGATTCCAGATTTCTCCATGCTTTGCAGCAATCCCTGCTCTAGAATAGCCACATACTGTTCAGCATCCATTCTTTTCTCCACTTCACTCAAAACCCCCACTCTATTTCACCCTATGCAGCCCCATACCATCAGTGAACCTCCTCCAAACTTGACTGTATCTTTGACCTCTCTAGCAATTAGTCCTTCTCCTTTCTTTTTCCACACATACTCCTGCCCATCTGACCCAATCCTATTGATCTTGGTCTCATCTGACCATATAACTCTCTTCCAGTCCTGCACAGTCCAATGCTGGTACTTGAGAGCAAATGCTAACCTCCTCTTCTTGTGACCACTGGAAAGCAGGGGCTTCTTCTTTTTTACTATAGCCTTTAAGGAGGCTTCCTTGAGGGTATTTCTCACAGTCTGTGGGCAGACAGGAGCATCAATGATGGAATTGATGTATTGAGTGGCATGAACAGCATTCTTGGCCTTGCCAGTAATGATTTTCTGAACAATAGCCCTCTTATTGGTAGGGATAAGCTTTGAAGGACGACCACCATGAAGCCTAGTCTTCTCTGGCTGGAGTTTCTAAAGAACCTGGCATACTGTAGACTTCCCTAGGCCAGTCTGAGAAGCAATTTCTCTAGAGGAAACACCAAGGGAGGAGAGAGAGAGAATATTGTTTCTCTAAGAGGTAGATATGGGTTTCATGGTAATGGTGGGAAAATAATCATGGAATGGTGGGGTTTATATAGGTTGTCTGAGTCTCAGTTACATAAAGGTAACATAATAGAATCATTACTAAATGTATGTAATCATATTACAGCATGATAGGGATCAATATATGTAATTAAAACTTAAAGTCAAAAAACTGTCCACATGAGTCATTGTTTTGAAATGGCTGCCATTTCATTAAACCTTATTCAAATCCTTTGAACCTTATATCCATAGGAAGCCATAAGTAGGTACTTCATTTCATATACTTATAGTTTAGGGCTAGAATTAGAGGTTATTAGGGATTGTCACATTTAGTGAAAAATAACCAAATATGTGGACAGTTTTTTGAGCCACTGTATGCAGAATTTATTCTGATAACTCTGGCGCTTGCTATATGGACTAAAACAGGCCAGTTGGACTTGGAACAAAACCTTGGACCAGAAACTTGGAGAACTCAGATTCACTCACTTGGATGCCAAGACATGTCTCTATGTGTTCCAGAAAGATGGCCAAGTCTGTTTCCTAGTTGTCTATGTTGATGACTTACTCCTAGCCACCACCACCCAAAGGTTTATGGACTCCATCAAGGCAAAACTATCTACCACTTTCAAAATGCATGACCTCAGAGAGGCAAAACACATCTGTAGGATTGAGATAAAGCAGAATCGCCAACTCCAGACCACACACCAGGGATTTTGACATTTTGCAATCATCCATAGGTAATTTAAAAGTACAATAAACATTTGAAATTTAATTTTCCCATTTTCACAAGCATAAAATGTCAAAGAGAGCCATGAAAATTTGATATTCTCACCAGAAACCAATGAAATTTTAAATTTTTGTTATATAAAAATGGTAATCAATAAAGTCTGAAATCTCTGGTGTGCCATCTCCTTGACTCAGTCACAGTACTGTTGGACAGTCCTGGACTGGAGTGGCATGTCCACCTGCAAGCCAGAGTGGACTCCCATGGCACACAGATCCCACCTTTCTGCCACTGATCCAACAGATAATCAGACCATTCTGGAAATGGTCATCAAAGGAAAACAGGTTTCATATCTCACTGTCATAGGATCCTTAATGTACCTGATGCTTGGAACATGCCTGGATCTCGCATATGCAGTTAGCACACTCAGCTGCTTCAGTGAAAAACCCAAGTTTATACACTAGAAAGCAGCCAAACATGTACTCCGGTACATCCAAGCTACTAAGGAAATGGAACTCCATTTTGATGGCATTGAGCTCTCCACAGACTTGGACTTCCATGGATACTCTGATGCAGGCTGGTCACAGGATCTGGACAATTCCTGCTCCATTTCTGGTTTTATTTTCATTAGCAATTGTGGAGCCATCTCCTGGTCCAGCAAACAGCAAAGCATGGTAGCCCTTTCCACTACCAAGTCAGAGTATATCAGACTCAGCAATGCTGGACAGCACCTAGCTTGGTTTCAGACCTTCTTTGATGAGATCAGACATCCACAAAATGCCCCCACAGAACTGCTCTGCGATAATCAAGCAGCCATCATTCTATGTCGCAATTCCCAATTCTGGGCCCAAAGCAAGCATATTCAGTGAAAGTACCACTATGTCTGTGATGACTTGATTGGACAGGGAGAAGCAATAGTCCGATATGTCTCCACCAAAGACATGGTAGCAGACATCCTCACAAAGCCACTCACTAAGGAGCAACACTGGAAATTTGTTTGGAGCATGGGCTATGACTACGCTTGAGTGAGAGTAACAAAATACAGCTAAGTCTGGAGGGTATTCTGATCACCCAAACCTCCAGATGATCTCTGGAGTTTGGACTCTGGACTAGCAACTCCAGGACACACACACAGTGTCATCTCATATGGCAGAATGTCAGTCTCGGGTATATCACATTTGCTTACTTATCCTTCCTTGATACTTATTGAGGTACGAGTGTGCCTTGACCCATACTATACAGTATAATCTCCAACTTTGTTACAATGCTACCACTCTCCTAGCGCACTGCTAAGATCAATAGCTAACAAAGGACATAGCAGTAGGCACTCAGAAGTAGCCTAGAGACTTGTGAAAGTCCGACCAAAGGGGAATGCCAGAAGATACATGGTATTCGCATAGAACTAGCTAGAGAGCTAGGTTCTACACCTGGGTCTTATATACAATTACTGGGGTGCTACGAGGTCAGAGGATCCCCTAAGGGGAATAATCTGGAAACTGGTTGGCATGAGGTTAGAGGTAGGCATGTGGAGATAAGAAAGAGGGCTGGATATGGAATAGTAGTACCGGTCCTCGTGTGGAACACGAGGTGAAATGGGGACCGGCATAATGGTACAGCGTACGAAGGAAGAGAGGTTGTTAATCAGTCTGAAGCATGGCAGTGCTGGCTGCGTATGGTGGTTAAGAACGGGAGAACAGTAAAGAGAAGGTTGGAGTGGGAGGAAACAAGAATGGATAGTAATCGTACGGAGATTGCTGGGTTGTAACAATAGCCCCCCCATAAGGGGAAAGCATCCTGCTTCCCACAAACTCACCATACTCCTCAATCTCGGTCAGGACCAGATTGATCTCCGGCATTGACTTCATAGTCGTAGGCATCGGCAGCGTCCCATTCTTCCCAACCTCCCCCTGGTTGATGCCTGACCACTCATGGGCAGCAGCCGATGAGGTGACCCTGGCGACCACAGGAGGAACATCGTTGCTGAGGGCAATGGAGGATAGAGTGTCTGGGTGCGAGTTGGTTGCAGAAGGGGCAGTGAGTGGTAGGACAGTGTTACGACTACTCCAGGTAGGAGTTCGTCGTAGCCCTTGGTAAGTCTAGGGTCAAGGGTTCAGGAGCGTACTTGACAAGAGGGACTTCCTCGAGACAAGGGTTCTGGGATGTCGACGCGAAGGGACTTCCTAGGCTCGAACGTTCAAAGGTTTCAAGGGAGCTGCCACCTCGGGAGCAGGCAGTTGTCTCAAGGAGATTCAATGTCGCAGGGAACTAAGATGGATTCTCAAGGGAGATCTAGGTTACCGTACAGGGAAGAGAGCTGCGAGTATTTATGCGAGCCTGGAGTCCAGGACGAATTAGGAAATGGAAGGTCATAGAACGTTGAAGAACTATGAGTAAGCGGAAGGTCATAGAACATTGAAGAACTATGACTAAGCAATGGTAAAAGAGAAGGAAAAGAATGAGTCTTACAGGGCTCGAACAGTAAGACCGGCTCCAAGAGAAAGGAAAAGAGTAGGTGCGTACGTTAAGGAAAAGGGAAATCGTAACACAGTAGCTCTGGCTTACTCCAGACTTATGTACTAGGTAAATACATAGTTGTTCTAGCCCATCTGGCAGCAGCTGAGCTCCAGCCTACTCTGGACTTACTAGCTCCGCCTCACTCTAGACTTTGGATTTTAACAGTAACTAGTAGTGGTAACTAAGCCATGACTACCACTATGAGACATTCTGTTTGGTGGCACAAGAGACAATGATGACAACGACTTGACGTGATGTGATGAACATAAAGGAAGTGGGGAGGGAGTCATGATGAGACATCCTAGGCTTTGTGCTTGAGGTAGTTGATACACAGGTAGTCAGTGCCCTTGTACTGGACAATGTGGTCCCTTGTGATGGCAGAATTGTTGACCATGAATCCAGGATAGAGCCTGAAGAGGGCTGCTGTGAGATGGCTGTTCAAGTCCAGAGGCATGACGAGGCATGCCGCAAGCATGAGTAGAAATGCTTGGGCCTCAATGAGCAGTATGCTGAGCCCAGTGACCAAGCCTGAGATCATGATTTCATAGATTTCCTGTACCATCTTGAGAAAGGCTTCTGGGTGGAATATTTCCCCATCCAAGAAGACACCATGGGGCAGGGGCCAGCAGGGTAGCTCTGGTGACTCTGGAGTCAGCTTTGATCTGACATGGTCAGCACAGATACCACATTTGTGGTTTGTTGTTGACTTTTCTGGATCAGGATACATGACAGTCTTGCAGTGGGAGCATGTAGGAACCTTGCAAGGCTGGTGGGTAGTAGGTATATTGGGAATCAGTATCAAATGAATGTCAGAACAGTACTAGCATGCTCACCTTTTTGCCTGTTGCAATATTGCCCTTGATAAGGTTGATGATGAAGCAGTGGTGTCGCCAGAACGCTTCTGTATTTCACTTGGCTGTGAGTATGTTGCAATGTTGATACCAGCAAGAGCAAGGATTGTGCCAGTGAACAAAGGGTACTCATATTTGAAATTGTCCTTCAACACTCTCTCAATTAGCCTCCCCTCCATCTTGCCTAGCTTGCAAAGCAGGAAGAGGGGATTCTTCCTGACAGCAGCTGTATCAAGTTTCTGGACCAGTCAACAATTGTATTTGTCTGTTGCATCAACCCATTTTCTCGATGTCATCCCATAAGAAATCCATTGGAATTCTGCATGCATTTCAATGAAGAGGAAGAATTCATCGTTGCCTTTGATCATGAGGGACTCTGGATTGATGCCTGTGGCAGCCAGGAAGAGTTGCAGTTTCTGGGATCTTGTAGTATGGCTGGCATGACCCTGGCTGGCAGGGATATCTCAGGTGAGTGAAGCATCTGTGAGCAAGGCCATGTGTGGCTCTATAGATGTATTTATGGGTAAGAATGAAACAGTTAGTGTTGTCGACAACACTGAGACTGACCTGGGGTGGAAGGGATAAATGGCACCAGCACTAGTACACTCTGGACAGTGAGAGACTTCGGAGGACAGAAGCTGTAAGTATAATCGTTTGAGTGCTTGAAGTAACATTTGAGTGTTCCAACACAACAATGATGTTACAAACCAATGGTTTGGTCCACTCCTATTCCTGTTCTTATTGCATTCAAAGTGTTAACTCTCACTTCCCACCCTGTGAACAAGTACAGTATTACTGTTACTTTGGACCACTATTCCATTCCTGTGTTGATCTCTCAAGATTAACACAGCCCTTGTCCCCTGTTTCACCTTGGCAGTTTAACTGTTTCCCTTTTGATCTACCATTAGACCGGCTCCTTACTTCCTTTCTGAACCGTGCTGCCTCTTTGATCCCATCACTGCATGGTATGCCTGCCAATCCCCATGAGGCTCTTCCCATTATTTAGTAGCCTATCTACACGCATAGCTTGGTCTGTGTGTGATCTTGTAACTTATATAAACTCCAGTGTTGTAGAACTTGCTCCCTAGCTAGTTCTATGCAATATATCACATACTTTCTGGCTTAATGGTTAGACTCCTAAGTCTTTGAGCTACTTCAGACAGCTTGCTACTAGTCTCTTTTAGTGCTTCACCTCTGGTCCAGAACCTACAGTGCAGTAGTGTTGTAACAAATGAGGCTTAATTGTGCCCTGTGAACATGACAGACTTAATACATTTTGAATTGGAGTGAACAAGGCACTTACACCAAGTTTCATGGCTGCTGTGTCCATGCCTGGATCCTGTGGTGTCTCTTCTGCATTTCGCTTGGTAACGGTCAGAACCATGTCTATGGGGCATGAGGACTGCAGGCTTGACTCAGAGTTGTTGACCTGTGGAAGTTCTAGTAGCTTGGGATCAATATTCAGTTTGTGAAAGATGAACTTGTGACTAAAAAAAATGGCATGCTCAGTGACAGTATCAATACCACAAATAGTATCACCTTGAGAAAAGTTGATGTCAACCTGGAATTCGTTGACTTCCTCCTTCACCAGGCCACCAAACATGGAGACATGTTCTGAAGGTACCAAACCAAACATCTCGCCAGAGTCAGCAAATTGAAGCTCAGGGAGAGTGAGGAGAGTGTACTGTGCATCAGCTGCACAGAGCTAATTATAGACTTTTGCAATGGCATCTAACAAGCTGATATGATGAGAGCCGGCTGTTGACATGATGAATGGAGTCTTCTTAGAATAATGGAATGCAATTTGAATGTTTCTGCAGTGAACAAAGTCATAACTGAGGGCTGTAAGCATTACAATGCTGCTCAGCTGTGCTCTTTGGAGGGTGTTCCATGCCTTGTGGCATCCTTCAATACAACTTCTATCAGAGAGCACATCCTGTTGGTGGTGCTGTAGGCAATCTTTGTGGACATGTTTGAGCTGCTCCTGATGAACCTAAAAAATGTTTTTATGCCACTAGCACCACTACTATAGTTAGCCTACCTTCTCAGATGCAACGGACCAGATGGCTCCCTTTGATGACCACTTATCATAGGCATATGCTAGTCGTTGCTCCTGTTCTTCTTGGTCCCAGTATTCAGCCCCTTGCTCTCCCTCACTGGCATGCCTCTTTAGTATCGCATTTGTAATGTCCAACATGACTGCAGCACAATGAGGATTCTTGCTTCCATTTAAGATCATTGTCATGTACCTAGTTATCAACATCAAATAGTATCTTCCAGTGAGAGAAAGAAGATGATGTATCGCGCAATGAAATGCCAAACATCTTGGATGGAATTGCTATCAGGAAAAACTGCAGTTATTGTGCTCCTTACCAAGCAACAATTGTTGCTGACAAACATATCTGGCAGTGGTTGTCCAAGGAGCTGAGTGCAATGCTGTATTCCTGTAAAAATCTCCTTGATCTCGGCATTAGCTTTTGACTGACAGAAGCACTGTCAAGTGTAGTGGATAATTAGCTACCAATTACCTTATTGATTGTGTGATAACAGGTGCACTTACCCAAGTGATTATTTCATTCTTCTTGTTCAGAATGCTCAAGATTCCTCCCTTCAGGTATTTTGATTGTTAGCTGTCCTTGTTTGTAATGGTTGCCTTGTTGGATATCTTGAAGGTGCTGTTGAGTAAGCCACAAATTGCTATGACCATGGTGAGTCACTCATCACATTACATATGGCTGAATTGGTCTCACCTGTCAATAACTGCATGTAAGACTGGGACTTGTGCTCCTGTGCATGCAATGAATTTGAGGTAAACTTCCATAATTGTATTTGCTGATATGCACTGAGCATTGTAGTTGAGTGGATCATCAAAAGTTGAGAACATTTGAAGGCCTTTGAGGCTGACGCCAAAAAAGGACAATATTGTTCTGGGCTCCATGAATACTTCGTTGAGTCTACTCAAGTACTCAAACATGCGCTGGTGGTATTCCAGCAGATGAAGTTCTGGAAGAGGATCAGGTCAGTGCAATATACTGGAAAACTGGACTTACGTCTGATCTGCTCTGCCAGTCCATCTGATGTTGAGGAAGGTTGAACTTCAATGATCAGGTCAAAGAGGTCCTGTGTCAATCTGCAGTGGTGGAGAAAAACAGGGATGCCACCTGTCAGATAACATGAACACAGAGCATGTGGTACATGTATGTCAGTGTGGCGAACATGTACATTCACGTCACAACTCATGCAGAATTTTCCAGTGTTCCCATGACTTCCAATAGGTACTGCTCATGGTTGCACAGCAATAATTTAACACTTCTGGCTCACTTAAAGGTGTAACCAAGTTGGTTATTCTTTTCTCTACCTGCTTGGCCAACACCTGCAATGAATCTCTTGTAGCCGCCCCACATCTCTTCAACCTACATGCATTGCAGTGCAACTGCAAGCCCAACATGACTTTATCTTGAATGACACCATGCAATTCATGAGCTCCAGTACCAGTCCATCTCTCCCAAGTGACTTCAGTGGATCGACACTGGGGACAACAGGCAAGCTCTGAATAATAGAACAGATGGACAATACTGACTGGTTTCAGGTACTGTACCTCGGGATCAATGTCAAACGCTCCTGACTGCTTGTGAAGATGCAGATAAGAGGGTGGGAGGAATCATGGGCCAAGCAGGGGCACATTGACACTCAGCTTGGCGGGTGCATTCCCCTTCTTCTGCAGCCATGTCTTTTCCCAGATGAAACTGACATATTTGACAACCTGCGACTCCCACTTGAGCTGGCACCATGGACAAGGGCTCTTCCTGGACGAGGGTAAGTTGCTCCACATATCTACTTATTGATTCACCTGGTCAAGACTTAGGCATTAATTCAGTCATTCAGATATCCATATCACAGTCACTCACTGAGTCAGTCCACCTTGTGCAGAACATTTCATGGTCCTTGGAAGTGACGAGTGATGAGCTACGAAGGAGAGAAATGACCACCTGTGGCTCAAATACTGACATTGGGATGTAACACAATGAAGCTAGGTAGAACAAAGCTCAGGGGCTGGCCTGCTCCTGATGCCTAAGTACTTTTATCATTATATAGCATTTGTCTATACCCTCCTGTCCTCCTCCTCCTGTTCTTCATCTCCATCTTATCTAGTCATCTCCATCTATCCAGTTCACTGCACTCTCAAACTGGCACATCACAACATTGAATTATTACCATTTTATACATTCATAGACTCATCTAAACTTCTCATGCTGGTATGTCAATGCTAATACTGATATGTGACTCAGACCCAAGTTAATTTCACTTGGTAGGACCAACAATCCACTCCAATGACCAAGACCAAGTCTGCCACTGCTGACAACAGTGCTAAACAGTTAGCACTGGTGCACCAACCTGGCAAGAGCAGCTCAGCAACAAATTAAAGCCTTGTCAATGATGTGATTGACCTCACACTTAACAAGGATACAGTAATGAATCCATCAAGTGCCACTACACCCAGGCCTGCTGAAGGCATACTGTTACATGAGTCCATAACAAACTTGAACCAGTGGTATTCTGGCAAAGTCCTCTGTTGGCTTGAGGAACAAGTGTTGAAGAGGTCAGGTCTTCAACATGTATCACTTGAGGAGAATGGGAACTCCAAGAGTGACAGCACTGGATACTTGAGAGTAGTGACCAGTGGAGGTCTTGTGTACTAGCCTTCTTTCTCTGGAGCACCTACACAAGCCTAGTGTGTATGTGGGACCAACCAAGTAGCAATCCACATATGAAGAGGCTCTTCACCAGAAGGCTGAGTGTGCTGGCTCCCAATGGGTGGTACTATGTCAGAGGGACGGTACCCTTCCTGAGCAAAGGCTTAGGTGTGAAGGTTAAGGATTAACCTTGACTAAGACTGATCACAAGACATGGTGATAGAAGCAGAGAAGATAGAAGCAAGGCAGCGATCAGGCTTTGCAGCAAATCAAGTATATCACAGAGAAAGGCATAGATCAAGATTAAGAGAAGAGAAGTGTACAGCTGAGTCTGAACTTAAATACTAATCTAGGTAGTTTAGGGGAGGCATCTACTATTTATATTAGAATGGCACTAAATGGGTGAGATTGATCGGGATCAGATCTGTCTGGGGTGATGGGAACACAAGGCATTGTGCAGCAGAGCGATGCCAAAGTGAGATGTGTCCACGTTGTTACAACGCTACTGCTCTCCTAGTGTAATGCTAAGATAGATAGTCAACGAAGAACGTAGCAGCAGGAACTTAGAAGTATCCTGAAGACTTAGAGAGGTCCTAGAGATGATACACCAGAACATACACAGTATATTGCATAGAACTAGCTGGGGAGCTGAGTTCTACACCATAGGTTTATATAGATACATGGCTATGCTATGAGGCCAGAGGATTGCAAAAAGAGAAGAGCCTTGAGGAAGGTGGCAGGCATAACATGAGGACAAAGTGAGGCAAGGTGTTATGGTTATGTCCCCCCCTAACTCTTTTCCTTCATATAAGGACCATCCACTCAACCACTCACTTGGCAGAGAACTCCTTAACGATCTCTGCGATCTCAGTGAAGGTGGACTCATCCCAGATGACCTCTGGGATGACTTCATGAACATGGACATCTTTGATCCATAGGGAAGGGACTTACTGGGAACTCCCCAGGGAAACCCCACAGACCCTTATGATAGTATTTCATATCCTTTCCTATTTCATATGTGGACTGATCTCGCTTCGGCATCGTTCTGCTGCACAATGCCTTGTGTCCCCCATCCCAGACAGATCCGATCTTCCAATCAGATCTCACTCTTTTGACATAACCCTAATATAGGTAGTAGACGCCTCCCCTAAACTACCTACATTAGTATTTAAGTTGAGACCCCACTGTACACTTCTCTTCCTCTAATCTTGATCTGTGCCATTCTCCATGACTATCTCAATTCATTGTGAAGCCTGATCGCCGCCTCACTTCTATCACCACATCTTGCAATTAGTCTTAGCCAGAGGTTATCCTTAAACTCTGCGCCTAAGCCTTTGCTCTAGAAGGGTACCATCCCCTAGACATAGTACCACCTGTTGGGAGCCAGCATGCTCGGCTTCCAGTGAAGAGCCTCTCCATATGCAGATTGCTACATGGACAGTCCCACGTATATGCTAAGGCTAGTGTAGGCACTCCAGAGGGAAAAGGCTAGTACACTAGACCTCCACCGGTCACTACTCTTGAGTATCCGGTGCTGTCACCTTGGGAGTTCCCATTCTCCCCTAGTGATACGTGTTGAAGCCTGACCCCTTCAACACTCAATCCCCAAGCCAATAAGGGACTTTGCCAGAACACCACTGGTTCGAGATTGTTATGGACAAGCATAACACAAGGCAGTGTTAATTCCTAGGGAATAGGAATGAAGGTGGAACTAACCATATGGTACAGAAGAAAGTTAGGTTTAATGGAAAGAAGGCTATGTCAATCATGGAGATTAACACAAGAAAGGAAGAGTGGTCTGAAGTAACAGTGTACCTGTCCACAAGGTAAGAAAGGAGGAAAAACCAATGGACTATTGTAACAAGGCAGGAAAACTAGAGGACTGAAAATGGGCCAGATCAAAGGTTTGTAACACACATATGAAATCAAGAGAAATTGGAAATACTACATAAAGGGTCCCTGGGATGTTCCTGGGAAGTCCCTTCCCTATGGTTTGAATATATCCTCATTCATGAAGTCATCTCAGAGGTCTTCTGGAATGAGTCCATTGTCACCTAAGTTGCACAGGTCATGTAGAAGCTCCCTACCTAGGGAGTAGGTAAGCGGGTGGTCCACATCAGAAGGAAATGAGGTGGACATGGACGTAAACATAACATTATCCCCTTTATATCCCTGAAGTTCCATCTCAGGAGCTTCAATCTCCCTCATTGATCTCATAATTGGTGAGGTTCCACTGGTCAGGAGATAGATCTGCCAGGTAGCAGTTCTGTCCTCTGTGGCTGGCTTCTCCACATGGAGAGCAATATTGCTGGGGGCAACAGTATTGGGGGTGGCCAGGTGAGACGAGGTGGCAAAAAGGGCACTGGTAGCAGAGGCAGTTGACTCGATAATGGGTCCTTGCCCCACATTCATAGCACCTGGGTGGGACTAGTTGGGGTAGACCTGGTTGAGGGGGTATGGAGTTGGGGATATGAGGATTGTTACGACGCTACCGCTCTCTAGGCATGAGCCAAGATAGATAACCGTCAAAGAACTAGTAGCGAGCAATCAAGGAGATGCTCAAAGACTCAAGGAGACGAATACACCAAGAAAGCAGGTATATTG
>JBBPNB010000653.1:0-14038 GCA_038090635.1 Rubroboletus satanas | reverse complement strand
AGGACCAGGGTCCGCGGTCGATTTCGGATGGATGTGCGAGGTCGCCTCGACCAGATCCAAAGAATGGCCACGAAACAATAGGACCAACGTGTACTGGAGTGGGCGGGGCGCGTGCAGTGTGGAGAGCTGTTGGCATACTCCTAGGTGTGGGGGTGGATAATAACGAAAAGTGCTTGAGTTGTACATGCGTTGCAGTGGGCGTTGATGAGGATGAGTTTACTGGTGATGCGAGTGAGCGGGATAATGTGGGGAAATGGAGAGATCCAATATGTGAGAAACGCTGAGCGAAGAGAGGTATTATAAGAGATGCTACATTTTTGAACAGGATCTTGAGTTGCTCGTTGGACATGGAGTGATATACTCTGCCGAGCGGAATACCCGATGCCTGACAACCAACCAACGTCATGAACAAGGGACGCGTGGACGTCAACTGGAGTGACCGACCTTGGACATGAGGATATATTCGCCACCGAGGCGGTTGTAAGGGTTCGAATCGTAAAAGTATACGTCCGGTACTGGTATGGCAGTCTTTTCGCGGAGGTACTGCATTGTTGCAACTTCCGACTGTATCTTGAGGCGCGGCATGAACCGGCGCGCAACACGGGCGACTAATTGCCGGGTATCGGCAAGGGTCACGAGATAAGCCTGATAAGCACACAACGTAAGTTTCATGGGAGCATCACACTGGGGCTCCACTGACTTTATGAAACGTTCCTGATGGTGGCCGTTCAGGAGCAGCACGGAGATGGGAAAAAAAGGGCACAAAAGACTTGCCTGAACTCAGAAAGGTGATACGCCCCACCTCGCAGTGGGTTTTCTCGCGTAAGATGTCCCTGAGGACTCGTCGATCGAGCTGAAAGGGTTGTGGGTCGTGCAGGGCTGCGTCGGCTTTGGCCTCGTGCTTCCGGTCCGCGTGTTCGACGTCCCAGTCCCATGTTATGGGGGTGTAGGGTATGGTGGGCAATGGGGGGAACGGCACGATTCCGGGTGGAAGGCTCTCCGCCGGACCCGTCGCGCCACGCCCACCTAGAGACATACCAGCCCAGCACGGTGCGACGTGGCTGTCTCTCGGGGTGGGCAGCTCGCGGTGGAGGGTGTGTTTAGGCAGGCGATGTAGTTGAGGAACAAGAGGGTGTAGGCTGTGTAGAATGGAGAGTCAAGAGATGCGGGGTCGGGATGGACGTTCGCAACAGACCTGTGATTGCTCATGATCTCAATGTCATCCGGCAATGAGCCCTGTTTGGTCTTATTTAAATGAGCCCGTTCTGTCTTGACTGGTACCGGTACAGGCATCTCGACTCGACTACCCGAGACAGAAAGACAGAAAGAAGGGAACTGGAGGTCGAGGTCGTTTGTCGTGCTTATATATACCCCAAGGACTGGTTACGGTGCTGCCGTGATGAAATATTGAAGGAGTCAACTCCACCTTGACGCCGCACCCTGTTCTGATCGAAACCGGGCCCGGCATTATAAGCAAAACTTACTAACCGCACGGCCCATCTTTCGATATCATACCACGGCATGTCCCAACACGCAGCTTGCCAAGGCAGCCAAGCCTGCACGGGGACATTGTCGCCTCCGCGGTCCCACCGCCATCTCTTGACAAACCACCACTGCCATCGAATCGGAGCTGGGCTCCAAGTGCACGAATTATCAGCCCCACCGATAATTGAACCAGTCTCATGTTCCTAGTCGACGGGCGCCTCGGTGAGAGCCCAAAACTCAAAATGCTTCGATCTACTGCCAAATCTACCCCCGCCCGCGGCGCTAGTGCGCTTTTTATGCCTCGGTGCGAGCTATCGATCCCATGCAGATCTTGTTTAGCGCGTGGTCATAAAATATTAATACACACTTCCAGGATACGAACAACATTGTACTAAGAGCATATGCAAAACCCGAAAATAAACCGCCCTCTGCCCTCAGGGAAGCATGTCAAGGGGACCTCCCATACGATGGCTCGACACACACAACCTCGTCCACCCGCTTCTTCAGCCACTCCAGAACGTCCTGTCCCACCGATGCACAGTCGTACAACTCGATCTGCCGCAGCTTCGACGGTGTCACACCATGCACCATCGCACCAGTCCCCGTCTCTGGATTGCGCGCCTCGATAAGCTGTACAAGTTTCGCAATCCCGTCCGGATGGGCATGACAACTCTTCATCGTCACTGATTTTAAGTTGGGGCAGAGCCAGTGTGTCTGCTCATCCTCCGGCGTTCCCAACGCGACTAGGAAAGGTTCGAGGGGAGTCCCACCGATGCTCAGCAAGTGAAGGTGGTTCATCTCCGCCAAGAAATTCCAGGAAATGACAATGCCTCCAGGGCCATAGTACAGCGTCGAACTGTTGGTGTTTCCATACGACACCGACAGCTGAGTAACAGGCGGATTGTTGGATCGCTGGAGCAAATTCGTGATCACATCTTCGATGGGATCACGAGCTTCAATGTCGAGGCTCAGCACGTCCAATGCGGGGAGGATGAGTGTGTCAGCGAGCGTCGACATCTGATAATGGCCTCCAAAAGTCAGTTCGCGTAGCTTCGGTAGAGACGTCGGGTGTAGCGGAAGGATAGCTGGCAGGACGACAGCAAAGTGCAACGTGAGCGATTCAAGATGTGGGTTACTCGAGATAATGTGCAAAACTCGATCCAGCGGTAGATGGTTGGATGGGAGTGAACGAAGGTTGAGAGAACGCAAGTCCGTCTTAAAGATAGGAGAGGACCACTTGAACGGTACATGATGCAGCATCAGCGACTGCAGCTGGGATAACCCCAAGGGGGTCGACGGAGCCGTGCATGGAAGCCAAGCCCACTCAGAAGTGTATATCGTCTCCGCACACGAAATCTCAAACTCTCTTAGCATCGGAGCGTCGCCTACATCACACAATTAAAACAAAAATTCTCAGTGAAACGTGTGACTCGTACCATGGATCGACTTGAGCGCAGACATCGAGGAAAATTGCTTGTCAAACCGAAAGACAAACCGTTGCCATCGATGCATCTGTTCAATCAAGTAAAAGATGGCGATATGTCCCCAGTGCGTGTTGCGCTGCACTTGTGGGCAACTTCGCGAGGAAGGAGGCGGAGGAGATGCTCCCCACGTATCGTGGTGGGAGGGCGACTGAGGAACAATGATCGGTGTCTGTGCTGGAGGTAAAAGGATGGCTGTGCCTGGCGGTGGATGTGGTAGGACATAGTGCGTCGGCGGGCTGGGTGGCGGGGGAATCCAGGGTGTAGGGGATGATGCTCGAACGCGACTAGAGGGTTCCGCCGAAGTTCCGTTCACCCGCAGGTAAATTTCAATGTCCAGGGGAACCCTGTCTCCGGACCGCTCGAGCCAGAGGCGAACGGTATCCGGAGACGCGCTCTGGTTGGTCACGAGACGTATCTGGGCGGAAAGATCAGACGAGACAGTTCCAATACACATGTAAGCAAAAGGGAATAGCATGCGGAGTATGAGTGGCTCAACATATGGCTTCTGGAAGGAAAACGGTGCGCTTTACATAGAAATAGTTGCAAGGAGTATTTACCACAAGCATTCCTGGGGAGATGCCAGTCCGAAAGGTTGGGTGAACAACACGTTTTTTTCATCGATAAACAAATCCGAGCGCCAACATAGATGTGGGGAATAGAAGACGCACCCCGGACTCGGTGCACGTTGAAGAAAACTCGTCGCTCACCTTGGACCATAACCTCGGTATCGATAGAGCCAGTCTACGCCATAGGACACAAA
The DNA here is from genome assembly GCA_038090635.1 of Rubroboletus satanas. Taxonomy (NCBI): domain Eukaryota; kingdom Fungi; phylum Basidiomycota; class Agaricomycetes; order Boletales; family Boletaceae; genus Rubroboletus; species Rubroboletus satanas. The sequence goes on along the minus strand of JBBPNB010000653.1, from coordinate 10,309 downwards.
CAGAAGCGAGGATCCAAGCACAGCAAGGGTGATTGTCAAAGTTGAACATAAAGATATGACGGAGAAGTTCGTGGGGAAGCCGCCGTATGGGCGAGATATACGCCAGCGTGTGTTTTATTTTGTCCTCCAATACATGTTGCTCGCGTTGCATGTCTCGAATTGTACGCTTTCTGTCGGCGACGATCTGCGCGAGGGCATCTTCTGCCGAAGCTATTCGTTCGGAGAGTCGTGAGAGCTCTTGGCGTTGCATTATGAGGGCTCTACGAGCTTCGGAGACAGTTGATTCTGTTGGAGGTTCCGGGTAGCTGAGGGGGTTCATTGCAGGTGTCGCAGGTGTCGAGGGGGAAGAGGAGAAAGATAAACAACCCGAAGCGGATGGGAAGTTTATGAGCACGTGTACCAAGCTTAAGTTATGTCCCTTATAGAGTTGCACCCACAGCTTCGGCTCAGATGAATACCTCCGTTCCACAGCAATACACTGGGTTGTTGGCACCGGACTCGTAACTCGTCCGGGTACCACAGCGTGCGGCGCATACTGCGAGCTAATTACAAGACCTCTATGGTACAATACTGTGCGGATGACGATGGAGACGGCGCAGGTATGTCACTTCTTTCCAGCTTCTATCGCGTCTCCGTTCTTGCATGCAATAATCTTTATTCGTGGTGCCGACACCATTTCGTTCGACTCCATCTTGAACGACGGGTTTTTGACGATAAACGTCCACACGTCGTCGCACAGACGATACGTATGCAAGTGACCCTGTAAACTCAGAACTGCATCAGCAAATTAAATTAAAAGTAGCCTACAGGCCCGGAAAGGAGAGAATGTACTTTGAGCGTCGTCTTGGTTTTCACCTGCTTGACCATCGTGTCCGCGAGGGATTTGTCAAACTAGGAACGTCATTAGCATGGTGCGTCGTGGGGTGTGATGCCATATGTAGAACCTGTTGCAAAACCTTCATCGCCAGCTGCGGCGTGATGGCGCCGCTCGTGATAAGCTCGTCCAGCGAGTCGGTAAGAGCCATGCCAATGCTACAAGGCCGTTGTAGGAATCGTTTTGCGACCAAGGAATATGTTAGACGTACGATGATCCTCTGTAGAATTCATAGTATGCAGAGGCCATGTTGGACCGTCCGATGATGCAACTCGTGTGGACGACGCTTGCAAAGCTCCTTGGCACGGTCTTTCGGAGTGGGCAAGGCTGTGACGCGTGATGGTCACATCAATCGGCATATGTGCGATCTCCTCGGGACCCCTCTTACGAGGTGAGATGGCCGAGCGGTCTAAGGCGCCAGACTAAGGACTAGGTCATTAGATGACCCCAGAATATCTGGTCCGAAAGGGCGTGGGTTCGAATCCCACTCTCATCACAATTTTTTATTTTCAAAACCTTCTGTACGGGTTCGAATCCGACTCTAATCTTTGGCTCTAACTTTCTTGGGGATAATTGTTCCATTACTACTCCCCATGTGTCGTCTTTCATATCCTCGGCCATCATACCATTCCCAGGTTCTCCGTGAAATCCGATCACTGGGCAGCCGTCCGATCAGATAGCTGTTCGACGTAGCCGTGAGCGCACTTTCCCCTTCAACTCAAAGACTTCCCATTCCAGAAAACTCCAGAACACCATCCATACGACCAAGAACACTCACAACCTGGCGCGAGTTCCTCGGTCGTCTACTTTTTTTTAAAGAAAAAAGTGGCAGTTGTCTCAGGGAGTCGATTGGGTTCGAGGTGGCTCCGAGTCCATCGTGAGGATCTACCTTCGCGTGTCCGTCCGCTCGCCCTCCCCCCTTCTTTTCCCATCCCCGTAACGATCTGTCGTCGTGGGCACAACACAACAACAGGATGCGTACACGGAGGAAACGACAGCAGTTGATACCATGCAATACACCTCGAACCAAAAGGAGGGCCCGAGGAGACGGCCAAAAAGCCATCTCGCCAGCGAACAATGATATAGAAAAATGACATCACCCCAGGCCAGTCGGACTTGTGACGTCCCCGGACTGTGATTCTTGAATTACACAGCGGTATGGATCGGAGTCGATTTCGTCAGAATACAGCATGGTTGAATGGTATCAGCAGCTTACGTTGCTTTCGCCGTGTGTCGTCGTCCTGGGGCGTTGGCGCACTATGTCCATGTCATTGAGGTTCGTCACAAACACGATTGCCAAATCACCCCCCCCGATCGTGAGGTCGCCGCATCCATTAATGTGGCGTTATCACCTGTGCGCACCTCATCGTAGTGTCTGCAGATCACTCTTACTATAGACTTGTGGCGGTGAAACCGATACATAATCAAGGGCCATCGCGAAAGGGAAAAATAAATCATTGCATTCTGCATCCCCCTAAACCTGTGGGGTGTACAACTTGTAAAAAGATGTGATGAGAGTGGGATTCGAACCCACGCCCTTTCGGACCAGATATTCTGGGGTCATCTAATGACCTAGTCCTTAGTCTGGCGCCTTAGACCGCTCGGCCATCTCACCAGTGTGATTGATGGGAGAAATAAATTATGAGGATGCAAAGATCATCGGTAGCTTTGTGCTCGTACGATGAAAAAAAGGTGTGATGAGAGTGGGATTCGAACCCACGCCCTTTCGGACCAGATATTCTGGGGTCATCTGATGACCTAGTCCTTAGTCTGGCGCCTTAGACCGCTCGGCCATCTCACCAGTGCGCTCTCCCATCTGAGAAGAGTATCTGTGACTCACGTATGGAAAATCACCATAGACTTCAATTATCTTTTCCAGCACGAAATCGATTCACACATACCAATCGAACTCCCAGATCATCCAGAGGCGGTGGAGAGCCCTTTGCGACTCATGGGTCAGGTCTCTCTTGATAATTGCACGAGTAAATGGTAAATGGTTCTTACGTGACCAAGATGGCGGACGCGTACAACCACACCTCGATAAAAGTATGCCGCGAGTGATGGTCTACCTTCCAAACCAGAGGAACTGAGCTGGTCGGCGAAAAAAGAGATCCTGAAGGGGCATCGATGCGCCGCAAGGATAACGAGACGCCTTTGCGGTTCGAACCCCCCCGAACCCAACCCTTATTGGGCAGGACGAAGCTCGCCTTGGAATTGGGTCGCATCCCCCACGTTGGCGAAAGACGACCGCCTGGCAACATTTGTCACGCTCGGTTACTGGAGAGAAAGTGACACGGGGGAGTGCATGTAATAGGAGGCTTCATTACTTGGAACTTTGCTCTCTCATTCATTGCCATCTTCAAGGGTTTTATTGCTCAGGGCGGAGAGAGATGGAAGCGGCGGCAAGGTAGGACCACTAGACCATGCATGGTTAACCTTATCTCTGATCCGATCTCGTCTAGTCCATTCACGGAGGCGATTTCAAAGCTAAGGAAGAAGGGTGATGCCCCGCAAAGGCTCACTTGGGGTGCGGCGAGTTCCAAGACTAAGTTCGGGTGCCAGGAACACGTCACGATTCTTCGTCGTGCTCACGGAAGACCAAGCCTAGCTGAAAAAGTTGAAGGGCTAGTATGTGATATTCGGCCAACTGAAGGATCGGAACAGAAGATTTACGCGTGCTGGATCATCTCAGTAAAGCTGGGGGTGATAAAGCCAACTCATTCCCGTCTAGATAGGGGGCTGTGGAGCATGTTGATCAGATCCGCAATACAGTCTGGGTACACCGTTGGTGTGTCAACAGCGGACCTCCGCACCATTACCTCCAGGTTGTTACATCACGAACACCCTCTAAAACGCAACGCGCAAGTCAATAGACCCTCCATCACGAGAAATTCCGGAATGAGATATTGGGAATGGAACCTTGCGGCTTTGTCGCTTCGAGTGCAGCGTCGTTGACGGCGACTTGGAGGTTAGTGACAAACCCTCTGCTTCGACATGCCATCCCTCAGATCATCGATCGACGGCGCGGCATGGGCCTTGCTTGAGTTTGACACGGGCCGGCTGAAGATAAGATTCAGAATTTTGTTGCCTCGTGGAGGACCTAGACCTATGCTTAATTCAAACGAGGACAGTCGCCGTAACATATCACCGCTTGGGGGTCCCTAAACGCCAACGTCTGATTTGGAGTATGCACGAGATCCATTCCACTGTGAGACGAGACAACCCCGTCGGCTGGTCGACTAGAACCCGGCGGGAAACGTAAACAGACGGTATACCCTCACTGATCGGAAAGGATTTCAAAAATACTTGCACGCGTGACCCTTGGACGTTACTTTCATAGAAAACGCTGTGTAGGCTTGGGTGTGGTAACCTTCTCTGCGGCTTGTACACCGTGAGTCCCGATTGCACAGTCAATATTTGGATCCTGGGTCGTACGATCATTACCGCTTCACGGGAAGATGCATTGTCGATTTCCCAACATGCTGTCCTCTATGTGAATCTAACCGCAGCCCGCGGCCTCGTGTAGACCAATCTTGATGCATGAGGCCAACGAACGAGGCAATCGAGGAACGGCGAAGTGGATAAGCAGTGGTCTTCCGAGTTTGAAAGTTTATTCACCTGCGTAGGTAGGAGGGGGGAAAGAGGCAGTTAATTGATTAATTAATAGAGCTGAGATGAGCAGGACAGTTCGACAGCTGAATACTACTGGCCGTCAAGCCATTGACGTTGCACTGGTCCTAGTTGCTTGCTTGGTGAATAGGATTCCAGGGGACTATCCTACCATGACTGGCTTACGGACAATATGCTGCCGCGAAGGTCATGCCTTAGAATTCGAGAGTGATATGTCCAATTAAAAAAGATATAGACTGCAGCAAATTTTGGGTTCCGAAATACGACTCAACGATCCAAGCATATGAACATGAAAGAAGTTATCTTCCAGCGGCGCTATTACATATGTGAACTCTTTGTTCATTCGGATAAAAATGAAAAACATCAACTCACGCGACCTTCCTCTTGGGTGATACATGTACACGTTCGTCTTCTGTGTGTTCAGGGATGTTTAAATGATGCAGTAGCTCGCCTTCTGGACCACCCATGCGCTCACAAATTCGTAACGCTGTAGCATGAAACTCGTCGGGAACCCCGCTTGATCTGCCTGGCAGCAAGAGGTGCGGAAGTATTCGCGTGTGAAATAATTGATGAGCAACGGAGCCACCCTAAACACCGTGATAAAGAAAAGGGTCGCCGCTGCGATAGAAGCTGAGCACGTACGAATTGATGATAAATACCCCCCACCACAGCCTGAACGGCTTCACCCATCACTTTGTAAAGTCCAACACTCTTTGCGATACCGGGAGATGCCGTCAATGCCTCGCTCAGTTCGGAATCAGGATTTTGTGTTTGAGTGGTCCGAAGAGTTTCCTTAGGAGCTGTTGGGACCCAGAGAAGCACACGACCAAGAGACCACTGAGGTGCAACATGTTCTCCCAAGAAATACGTGTTTAGTGTGCGTGACGTCAAGCGGTCATAATCGTGGTGTGCACGGCCTTGTGCAACTTCGTGGATGAACAATAGGTAATATGATTCCAAGACGCGACGGCCTATCGGTGTTCGTATTATAGAAGCAAACGTCAACCACGAGCGAGAGAAAGGAATCCTCGTTCAATAAATACTCACCGATGAAGCCCAGACGACCATTGTGCCCATGAATGGCAGCTCTGTGGCTGCCATGAGTGAGCATCCGCCTCGCTAACTCCGGAGGAAACACCAAGGACGGAAAGACGGAATTAAGATGAGCAGCAAAATGCGCGTCGTCATCTGACGACCTTGAAGTGGTGTAAGACGATGGGTGGTGTTCTGGGGTAGAGTCGGTATGTCGCGTCGAGAAATTGACAAGCACTGGTGGTATCCGGGGTGGCGCGAGTGTTGAGGCTTTTAATGAGCTCTGAGAAGGTCGAAGCAGGGAATTGAGAGCTCGAGGAAGACGAGACATGGTGAGCTACAAACTGCTTGAACGGTCCTTGACAGAGCTGAATGTGAAAGTTGACCTTGACTTGAAGCTCACGCGAGAGTTGTCTATGAAATTTGCAAAGTCGGAAAAAAGCTATAGTAAGTCACGTGCCCACTATAGTCCAGTACCTGACAGGCTGAGCCGAGGTCCTTCGAGATTGTAATGGCAAGATACCCGACTTCGAAATTCTACAGGTGAAACTTGCTTTCATCTAGACTAGAAGAGCGGAGCCGGACCCGCTAAGAAGGTTTAGATTACGCACACCATCCCAGCACGCCGTCCGTCTGACTCACCGCCGGCAGCGTGGTCGACATGTGCTAATGGTTATCTCCAGAGGGCATCGATCAAACGGCGTGAGTACCCTTATGGATTCTCCGTTTCTTTGACTTGAATACTGGAGATAGTCCTCGAAAGCCTTTCTGGCCAACTGGGATTCGGAATCATCTGATATAGTTGTTGACTTCTGCTCTGCTCTCACACACGAATCGAAGAGGATACAAGTTCCTTGCATGGTCATCCATGCTACCTGCAGTTCGGATCTCCGAAAACCTCTGGTTATATTCATCGATTCCTCTTGTTACAGATTATCCCGATCAGGAAGTTCCTTCGACTCATCGCCAACGGACCTCAATATCTTCTATAATGGAAGGAATCAGCGCTGGTGCGGACAGGTTTGAGACCACGAGGTCGTGTGCCTCTCCAGGCCACTTATCCTACTTTCTTGCGTAATGTTGCTCCCACCAGTGGTCGCCGTTGGAGTCAATCGGCATCGGTCACGCTGACGAAGAAAAGTATAAACTTGGTGCGAGCACCCACTGTGGATGTGCTCCACACTTGCGAGACGCGTAAAACTCATGATCCCAGGGTTCTTATTTGCACGGCCCCTGGACCCACAGTTCCGAAACACACCCGACCTTGTGGCTCTCTCCGTCTGCTGCCGTGCTACATGTCTTTAATGCTTCAGTGTATCGCATTCGGGGACATCGGTGTTTCGATGCACAATATAAAGCCGAGAGGAAATCCGTCAGTGTTTTCATCCAGGTCCCCGTTCTTCCCTACCTCAGATCTGCTCAACGAACCAATCATTCACCACAATGAACTTCAACGCTCTGCCCACCGTTTCGTTCACTCCAACTCCAGTCAGCTTCCCATTTGAGTCCAAGCAGCTGTCACTCTCGGACAAAGTCAGAGTACAGCTGCATTCCCAATCAAGTGGTGCACCTTCGTCGTACAACGGCATCTTCCCAAGCGGTCCTCTTTCGCTGAGTACGCCGCATGCGGAAGTCTGGATACAGGGGAAACAGGTTTGACCAACTTTTTCGTTCATTCTCCATGAGATGCTGATAGGCAGACTTAGGTCCTCATCAGGGATCGTTCCTCGGCGTATGGTACCTACGTGAACGGTATCCGATTACAGCACCAAACGTTGTTGCAAGACGGTGACATTGTGGTCCGTGATCTCGCCTCACTACATCCGTTCTTTGTCTTCATCTCTACCTGTAGACACTGGGACAACGCCTACCTCGTTCGTCGGTGCCTTCAAACATTCCGGATTCGCAACTCAGCCCCATCGAGGCATCTATCTCCATCGTTGGCGTGTAAAGTGGTGGGCACCGAGGACACGGTTAAATATATGATTGCAAGGGTCCCTTCTTTGTACACCACCCCCACTAGATTTCCCTTAGAATCTCTCCTGCTGATCATCGCATCACCGCCTGTTTCTGTATTTAATACTGGCCCCATTGTAGCTCTGAACGGCGTTGACTTGTGTATCTCCCCTACGTACTTTCGCGCTGGTGTGTTACAGTTCCACTCGGAACGGAATTACCCATTGTCATGTGTTCAGGTTCACGATGCTTTTGATGCTTGATGGTATCCAAGGCCAGAATGAATTGCTGAGCGTCCCGAGGCGGCGGGTTTCACGGGGTCACATGCTGAGTCCGACATTTCCGAGACGATTATCGGATCAGTGACGCTAAGGGACAAGGTGTTAATCAACACCGAGTAGCGTCTTCGATCGTACTTTTGACTCATCGAGCGATTGCCGCGGTCACGTTCGGAGGATGGTTTGCTCGTCAAAATGGAACGGGGCGTGCGTCTTCGTCCCTCCTGGTGCGCAGCTCAGAGGGAAGAGCCTGAGATCACTGACTACGAGACGGATAAAAAGACTGATCGCGAACAGCGAAGAAATCATGACTGTTTTTGTTCAAACGTTCATTATTCATACAAGAATAGCCTCGTGCACACATGGAGGCCCCGGCACTGTCCGAGTCTGTCCGAGGATATCTATTGAAGCTCAGAGATGGTCGGATAACCAATTCATTCATGCGGCTCGTTTCCGACAAATACAAAACACTTCGTTTCGCGAAGGGGCAGCCCGTTTGGGATCGGGGTCTGCGAGCCGCCTCTTGAGTTAGATTCATGAGATGGGGGTGTCATTCATGTCGTTTCGCCCCAACGTTTTTGTTCGTACCCGCAGCTTCACATTCTTACCAAGAAAAAAAATCTGTCCAGTGGGAGAAATGTCGCTGTGATACAGTGTGTGCGATGTTTCACCCAAAGTACTGGGACTGCCGTGCGGTTCAAGAGAATCGCGGGAGCGTGCTAAGACGCCGTACCCTACATTCAAACATCCGCGAACCTGCCAAAACACCCGACAGCTTGAATTTGAGCTCGAGCCTCGATCATCTCCGTCTTACACGTACCGGACTTCCGATCAGACACAAGGCGTCTGGATGGTTCCTTCGTGCACTCGTCCACACACACACCTTTCATTAAGTACCTTTTGATTCGAGAATAAACGGAGACCATGGAGTGAGAAGAAGGGGCCAAATGGAGATTGTGTATTAGTATTAGCCGACGAAAAGCGGGCTTAAGAGAGAATAAGCACGGTAAAGGCCAGGATGCATGCCTGGAAGGGTTTGCTCATGCACATGGTGATGAGATCAGCAAACTTAGAACCCTTAAGTATCCCTTGACCCACCGCGATAACCCGAGGAATGCGTTGGAACGAGAAATCCCCGGATCTATCCGGTAGGTTTTTTGTTTTTGTTCGTTATGATCCTCGGACGAGCCGAGGTGAAGACACTCGCGAGAGATCACCTGAGAGGATCGATGAATTGACGTTTGAATAAAGCAAAAAATGGAATACGGAGGCAGACGGAGGCCCTTCTTGGAATGCCCCGTCGTATAGCCTTCTCGGCTCGCTTTCGACGGCTAGTATGTATTGACTCGTCGGCACTGCCAAAAGTACAAACGACTTCAGCACTCGAAGTCGAAGTCGATGACCTATTAGCCGACCATTGCAGAAAAAAAAAGGAGGGGGGTTAGCGGATGCGGAAGGACAAGATCTCAATAGTACCTCGACGCAAATGCTCTTCAACGGTTTATCCAGAAAACGGGGTGACCTCAACTCGGAGCTTTGGTAGGACCGACGCATCGAGGTTTTTTTTTTTTGTTCCCTCGCGTCTTGCCACCCTATTCGCGTACCCCCTCCCCTCCTCGGGGTTTCAGCGTGATCAGCCCTGTCTTTCAGGTTCATTGAACCCGTCGTTGATCGTTGTCGAACGTTGAACTAACCAGAACCGAGATAAAATGGTCAAGAACCCGTACTACGTAATATGCATAACGATATATCCGAACCAATTTCCCAAGCGAGCTCGAGGACGATCCTGAATGTCAGCGCGCAAGTCAGAGCGAGGGACCCAGGGGGGGACGTAGAAACCGGCTGTACAGGTCTATCTTCGGCTGGCAATGACAGAGACCCCAAATCGCCCGTCGAGTTGTTTTTTTTTGTGAAGAGCCCTCGGATCGACGCAGGTGTCGAGTCGCTGCCATCCTCATGAAGAAGGATCCATTTACTAGGAGTTGGTGGTCCCGCACTGACTAGGACTCAAGTACTCAGAACCGAGCCAAAAGAACTCCGGATGTATGTATCCCCCTCAAAAAAAAAAAAACTTCATTCCATCCTATTCTTTTTGGATCAAAATTTCAGTTACTACCCATGATGGTCAGAATTGAACACCTCTCTGAACAGTACGCTCTGGTGCCTGCTGCACGCGCGCCCGCAACGCCGGTTCGAAATGACGTGCGCCGGTTGACAGGGGGAACGTGCCCCTCCCCCCCAAATTCCAATTCTGAATCACCTCGTCGAGCTCAGCACGAGGGGGTACGAGATGTCCCAGGGGAGGTGATTGTGCCAGAGGGTAAACCCCGGCCGGGAGCGCAACCAATTTGACGCGATGAAATGCGTGGATGAATCAGTCACTCGATTGTATGCCAGGCACACCTGAGCTGTTTCGAGGCTACCGCGCCGTTGGGAGGGGGTAAGCAAGTGGGGATAAGTATGCCCACTTCCGATTCTCATGCAGGATGTGTCAAGCGACACATGGATCTCATCTTCAACATCGCTGCAAAGCGGCCCT